>LUCM01004306.1:0-281622 GCA_008360955.1 Fasciolopsis buskii | reverse complement strand
GGAGTAGTCTCCTGGTCCTCTCGGTCGGGATTGATCTGGGTTGGCAGTTCAGTCGGAAAAACGAATGGAATAATAATTGATCCGGGTAGATGGGCTTCCACTCAGCTAAACCCCGCTGCCTTGCGGTCAGGTTCTTGTCAGAACCAAAGGCTTTGGTTGAGAACCCTAATCGTTCTTCTGCTTAGCGGCTGGACTCCCTAGCAGTACCCGTCCATCAATCTCGATGAGTTACACGTCTACAAATAATTCCATACTGCATCGGTCGTCGCGCGGGCTAATCAGGATCGCGCTGCCCACTGCATCGAGCGGGATGGGTAATGAAAAGTATGCTATTGACCAGAGTTAACTTTCTTTTACTACAGCTATCTCTTCTGTCTCCAACCCGATCTCTTTGCCCCCCCCCCTGTTTACCCATAACGTCCTCATTCTTGGCCCCCAACAGAAGTGGAAGTAGGGTCGAATACTGAACTTCTGAAGGGGTAGGGGAAAGCAGCCGGTCCCGACGATCTTCCCCCAGTTCTTTTCAAATTAGGTGGAGAAGCCATGATGAAATCACTTACCTCTTTGATTCGCGATATTTGGAACGAGGACCGTATTCCGTTATCACAGGGTGAGTCATAGATTGTACCCATTTCCGAGATGGGCACACGGAGTGACTGTAGCAGTCATCATGGGGCTAGTTTAGTTCCGATAGTTACTAAGGTGTTGGCTTCGATAATGCTACATCGTTTAACACCGATTCGCGAGAGTAATATCCGCGAGCAACAGGCCGGATTTCGTCCAGGTCGAGGTTGCATCGACCAGATGTTCGTTGGTTTGAGGTTTTCGACCACCGTTATCTGTGTATTATGGCTAAGATTGGATGGGGTGACCAGGTAAGTAATGCAGAGGTCAAGAATGTGGTATTGAGTGCCGGTTCTGAGAAAACCTTATCTTAGCGTATGAAGCACAATAGACTGCGCTGGTTGGGTTACGTGCCGCGTACGGCGAACTCTCCTTTACGATACCGTGGCCTGTTTTGCGTTCATCTCACGGATTTGAAGAAGAGATTTTTTGTGGAGCTCGGCACATGACGTTGCAACTTGGGATGTGAAAAAATGTACAGCGCATGTATGTAAAGTATTTATTTCACATTTTCTCAGCTTGGTTCCGGAAGACCGGTCAGCTAACTCTTTGGAGATACTGAAGGATACGGCAGTGAACCGTGGATAGTGATGATTGTATTTTCATTTTCTTTTGAAGGAAAATGTACGTTTGTTCAGGTAGGCTGTGTTCTGTATGCTGACTGCAGATGCATTCCTATATTTTTCCGCTTGTGTAGGTCCACCCCTTTTTTCCCTGCATTTTCGCTGTTCCTTTCGACCCATGCACAGAAGGCAGCAGCGGTCAGTGAGATTGCCTTGATGTTATCAGTCAACAATTTTAATGCTGTGGATGATATGAAAGTGGGATTCACAGTGACACAACCAGAACAGGATTGTATGAAAGTTCGCATTGTGTAAACAGTAACTCACTATTTCCTCCCGCAGGTAATACATTGTTCTGCTTTTAGCTTCCCTCCTGTCAGTCTGGCCACTAATGTTTAGAGGATTTCTTTCCAATTTTTTGTCAGTGCGATTTTCAAACTGGGGATTTGATTCTTCACCCCTCAGTATAGTGTTCCTTTTCATGTGGTTCCACACTCTTTAATTTTCTAATCCTCCGACTTAGGCGCTCACGGGGGGTAATCTTCTCCTGCTACTGTTCTTGTTAACTTCAGCGATTCTTGCTTGGTTGAGAGTATATTGTGATACTGAAGCACATGGGAACGTTGTTCCGATGCTAATTGTTAACTTGTGCTATCTCAGTATGCACAAGTATTCTTTACTGTTTACCGACTAATTTAAGTTAACTTTTGCCAGCTAACCATATTGCTTATTCTGCACAATCGGTTTCACGAATTCCATAGTGGAGGCCTAACGCCTTCATTCTCCACATTACTGCTGTTTCTCTGTCGAAGTAAGGTGCGACTCGTTCGTTTGTGACTGGCTTCCATGGTATGGACCTCCATAAATTGTCTATCATGTACCATTCGAGTCCGACGGCTTTACGAGATTCATATATATATATATATATATATATATATATATATATATTTTCCACCAGAATCGAATCTGTGGCATCAGGAGTGTGCATGGAAGCTCTTTGTCGAAGAGTCGACAGAAGAATCACAACTGTGATTCGTTGATAATTCTTTGTCAGTTGGGCTGAGCCAACGTTAGGAACAAGGGCAGAATGCCCCAGAATATACGTATGTATATATAAAAGCAGGAATTAGTATCTGGATGCGTGAACAAAATTTGCCTGGGAGCACACGAACGGTTTCGCGGTTATTGTCGCTCGTCAAGTATGCGTACCTGGTGATCTCTTGTCCAGGCATCCACATACTTGTACACTCCGAATTGATATTTCTCACCAGAATCGAATCTGTAGCATCAACGAATCACAGTTGTGGTTCTTCTGTGGACACTTCGATGAAGAGCTTCCATGCACACTCAGTGCCTACCGTGTATGTGCCATTTCCATTCAGACAACATCGTAACATTCACATGATGACAGTGAGTTGACCATCGATTCACCTATGAATAGTCGTTCTCAGGTTAAAGCCGTATCAGTTAATTGAAATACTGCATATTTTTAGTGTGGTCTCTTTCCCAAAGACCAACACAAAGAGTTTGGCCATGCACGGGCCTTAGCATGCAGCTAGTTCGTACTATTCCGCGGGAACAGAAGAATGAGTTGGTAGGAAAGAAAATATATTACCCTATCACATACGGTTATCAATACAAAAATGGATGTTAAAAAAATTTCGAAACTTCATCGAGAAATAGTTTTTTACTGCTGCTGTAATTCTGAAACCCTTAATGTTACGGATGGCAATAAAGCCGAGACGACGAATCCTATCTCTGGAGCTAGTTCTGAATAAGGTACCATCACCTAATAACCCAAAAAAGCGACCAAAGATTCGAGGTTTTTGTTTTGACTTTTTGCCCCTCCTTACCCTGGTTGGTTGGTAAAAAAGCGTGAGAAAAAGTGAACAATGGTGCTTGACCTTTCTATTTTCGTGTCTCAGTTTACTCAGAAGAAGAATACAATAATGGACATGGTTCATGTCATAAAACGGTGTATTTCCGGTATCGAAGTCAAGTGCGTCTCCCTTTACTGGCTACTGTTTTTAGCGTATGCCAACGGTGATTGGCGTAGTTTGTAGCATCTCTGGCGACCACAAATACGAAGAACATCATATCTTTAGTGAACGTTCTTCGTCAGTATGTTGTCTCAATTATTTGATCTCTCGCGTGACATTCGTTTCCTGTTTTGCATTCCATGACTTTTCAGCTTTTATCCCATTTCTTTCTATCAAGTCCGAGATCTGTCGTTCTACAAGAGATGATCGGGACCGATAGTCATGCAATTTCGCGTATTCTCGGCATCTGTTGGATCTGTTTTCTTGTGCTCGCAGCAGCGAACTCATTAGCAAGCTCATCGTCCTTGATATTTCGGCTCGATGGATCTACTGATCCAAATCGCTCACCCTTCCTTTTCTTCGGTATCCTCCTCTGATCTGTTTTTCCGTCAGCAACATCAGTTTACCGAGAGTCGGATTCCTTTTTAAATTGTATTTCTTATACCTTGGATTATGGTTTCTTGGCGCAATCGCTTCTAACACCAACATATTCTGTTACCGTTATCGTCACCATGGCAGTACTTGTCGTTGCATTAAGGTCATTACCTCGTAATTTTATCTAGTTACGCTGACGGCCTGGTACTCATGCCACTTTTGTTGCATCTCAATACTGCCACCCTTCATGTTTGAAATTCTTTCACTAAGATTAGGTTTGTAGGTTATGAAAATTAGGTTTCAATTATCAGAAGTACCCAAGTTGAAATCGTCAAGTTAAGGTCACGTCAGCATTGTCGTACGAATCTGTTTGCCAAGGTCTTGTAAAATAAGCTGCTCTCCAATCTAAAAGTTTTCCGGTTTAAGCTCTTTACAGTCCCCAAGTGAGATCAAAGTGTTCGTTTGCATAGCACACAGTTTCGTGGAAAATTGGCATCAACCCTTAATCTATAATCCCAAATCAGTTTCCCCCAACTCCGACTCCCCGCTTGTTTGTCGTTTTCGCAACTCTGAACGCCTTTATTTCGCACAGTGGTACACCAGCCCTTGATTTGAATTATCGCTACTTTCGTGGGACAAAACGTTTAGTCCAGCACTTCAAAATTTTGCAACCATTTCAAGGGTAACAATGTCGTGTCTAGACATTTCACTCTGTCCTAGAGAACCATCTGCATTTTTGACAGGATTTTCACTTTGGTGTAAATCGGCTACTGAACATTAAAATCCTTACAGAACTAAAGTTCTCACGAATCTCATATCGATCCATTTAGCTTATCTCGGTCCACATAATCCAAGTAGTAACTGCCCCCATACCCACATCTTGTAATTGTAATCGATGTTTTTCAGTGATCTCTCTCAGAAAGCGAATTAAAGAAAAAAAGTCATGGGATGCCTCAGTAAAAGTGGGCTGATAAGGGATTTGAAATAAAATTATTGTACTGCTTTTAATTCCTTATAGTGTCACCTTAGCTAACAAAATGGGCTTTTTCTTGAGGTAAGACACTCCTCAAACAGAGACACTTGTCTCGTGGATTGTTTCTGGAGTTTTTGAGGTCATACGTATCAGTAACGGGTAGACAAGTGGTAATAATCTGTTTTCGCAATCCAAACTACGCACCTATTTGGTGATGCGCGCGACCATGGGGTCTAATTGCTTTGGTGAGTTTATTTGATCTGCATAAATTTGGCCCAAAGGAGACCGATGGGTACGCCGCTTCTGCGATTACCACCTTCTTCGTCCTAACAGCTTGTAATTTGTTCGGGAGACAAGTTAAACAACAGTGAAGGTTGAGCTGTCCCCAACAGCGTGCATGCCTTCTTTTAAATAGTGCTTGACATGGCCTCGTTGCCTTTAAGAGCCAGTGTACTTGCTGTTCCTTAATGAGTTACGATAGTCGATTTATCGTGCATCCTTTGTAAGTGGCACCGCAACTACGCCTAAATTGATATACATAATCATGTATGAGATCAGCAATGACAGCTGAACTTTGCTCTGATATCAGGTAACTGGTGAAGTCGAAAATATGCGGAGGCGTTTGACTGATATGTTGCAGAATAAGTACGGATTGTCCACATACTGGGACGGCGTTCTCGAGCACCCAGACACCGGTGAGCCGTGAAATTCTATCGAGGGAAAGTGCTCCGTAAAATTATGGAGACTAGCCGTAAACAGTGTGAACCCAGGCTAATGCACTGCCTTTTCACAGCCCAGTTACACGACCAATCGGTGTAATCTCTGTTCGGCAGCCATTTTGTTGATACTTTATGCTACTTCAGGATAGCAAACGCAGCTCGTCAATCTCCTGGTCATCCGAGGATCATGATTGAACTAACTTTTCGGATTGGTGTTAACTCCAATTCGACGAACCATTATGAGCCAGCCCGAATAGTCTGAGACTATACTGTTCGACTGGGTTCGCGATGGATGTGCACCAGTCATGATTTCCAACGAACCGGATAAAACAGCTGTGCAGTTCTTCTGCGGTTTTCAATAGGAAATTGACTGTTTATACTAATGATGGATTATGTGTAAAAAAATGAATTGCCATCGTTTTGTTGGTCTCATCTCAGTGTGTTTAAGAAACTTTAGAAGGTCCGTTTGCAATCATCGCAGTAACGTACCAACTGAACCTACTTGTCTGTCATACCTTGAAAACATGACTGCGGAATGCTTTAGGTCGTATAAAGTACAGTTTACAATTACGTGACTTGATTCGGATAGCTACTTGAGTCATTCGTCCGGTCACAAATAATTAAGCCTACTTCAGTTAATCATCATAAAACGGACACTTGACGATTTTAGTACTCATCAACGCTGGACTCCGAAATGCTCGAGATTCTCCTGATGGGTGTTTGAATCGAGTCCCACTGATCGCTGGCTTTCTTATGTTCCACGTTGGAATAGAAAGTCTAAAGATGTGGGGTGAATAGTTCGTGAATTCATAGGAGCGGGGAAAGAATAGGGCATCGCAGTATCCAGCGCATGGAATCTATGCTGTGATGCATTACTTTTCACATGTCTGAATTCTCGTGTTGTGTTCATAGCCAAATCCTGTTGAGGTTCGAGGACAAAGTCCTAATTTGTTCGTTTATCAGATTAGTATAGAACCAAGGTTGGGACAATGTTCGACTATTGAAAAAATACTGCGCAAATGGTCGACGGAGCATTTTTGCTGTTTAAACACCAAGATTCCTATCTTCTTACTTGTTATCATCAGTTTCGATCTTTCTACTGTGATATCAACAGACGCCTACAACCCAAATTCAAAACATAAGCCTCGAATTGCAGACAAGCTTCCATTGAAGATGATTTGTGAACCAAACCGAATCTATTGGTGGTGTTCTTGCGGCCACAGCGTCAACCAACCTTTCTGTGATGGGCATCATATCCGAATTATTGGGCAAACACCCCATTTCAAAATCAACAAACCGCAATTCAAGCCAATCAAAGTTACTTTCAAAGAGTAAGTGATATTCTGCAGAGTTTTCATCACCTCATCTGTTTCCTGTTATATGTATTGTACGGAAAATCGGCAAATGAACTATTGAATGTTGTCATCAGTCTTCCTGAAACTCTTTTGTTCTGTTAATCGTGGTTGTCTCCAGCTTGTTTTTGAATGCACAATCTCTGTCCCACTTTTAAGTCTTCTGTTAAGTGGAAGTCAGAATTTACTAAAATTCGCGATTGTTTACATTTCTGGTAGTTCGAAACATGTTTAGTCTACCAGTTGTTTAATATCAAACAGAAAGCTGGAGAATTATGTTATCAAACGAAACTGGTAATGGTTACTTTAGGTAATGTATGCTCGAAATGCAGACCAAGTTACTATTCGTGGAATTTAGTTGGTTGCTAGTAAGTGATCAGTAGGCCGTCGTCGACTGGGTGGATAATCGTGTTAGTGTAGGGCCGCGATGTACACCCCACGACTCACATAGACAGTGGACGCCTGATGATAAGAGCGGTGCCAAAATGGATCATCCGCAGACAAACATCTTACACAGCTGATCAATCAGCCGAATAGATTCAAATCGATTCATCTATTGGATCGTATCTGTATATGCTGGTTTAGTATGTTTACCTGTTTTCTAATCGGTCGTTGGTCAGCAGTGCACACGTTCGTGTTCGTCTCTCCGACAAGGCAGGTTGGACAGTCTCCAAGGCTGTTATAACGTGCGTGAATCGTAATTGAAGTTGCAAGGGAATATCGCATAGATTCAGATGCCCACAGCGCTGACATAGTCGGCAGTATTGGCCCTTGATATTGGTCAGATGTCGCAAGGAAACGGGCTTCAGTGATGCGCCATCAACCACCGGTGGTTGCAAAATTCGAACTGTTGAATTTCGAGGTAGCAAACGCATCATCAACTTTGACCATCGCCGCTTTTATTGGTTTCCGTCGGTTTGACTGTAATCCTTTTTTCTGGGGCGTATTGAAAATTTGGCTTTTTTATATGAAAATTGGGCTACGACCCAGTGCCGAAAAGCTCAAAGCCGTTTCGCTGGTCCAATTAGTCATACAACAATGGAACAGGTTTATGTCCGAACTGGCTGACGAGCTCCTTTGACACCAGGTGATTGGCGAACGGGGTAGAAATACGACTAGCTGCAGTCTGGAAGGGTTGGCATGAGCCATCCGCTCTATCCCATTCCAAGATTGAATTCACAAGAACAGTAACTGGACCGAGAAACTGTAAATTGAATGTGAGAAACTGAGTTCGATATCAAACGGTTATGGTAAATCCCGCTCGCCATCGGTGCATCTCGTTGGCCAGTCGAGTACATCAGTCACTGGCTTATGGTTGGCCACGTCTTCTGACACTTGTGAAAAGAACTATCCCGGACCTCAGTTTTGCACAAATCGTTGAGTTGCAGAGCGCCGCATTTTATTAACGTCTATCCACTAGCCTGCATAATGCAAAACTGAGATCCATCTTAGATCTTTTCACAGTATCGAAAGACAGGTGACTGACCGTAGCCTGGTGATTGATGTGCTTAATTGGCCAGTGGGATGCATTAGGAGTGAGCGAGATTTACCTCAGCCACTTGTTCCCAAATTAAATTTACAGTTTCTCACTTCAGTGTTATGTTTTTTGAATTAAACCTTGAAACGGCATAGATCGAACATAAAGGGATGGTGGTCTGGTTTTTTTTGTGACAGCCAGAGGCGATCTGGGGATGCCCGAAATGAGGACCAAACAGGAAACAATGATCCTGAAACATTGAACGCAATGATCTTTAGCATTAACAGGCCTACATACATCGTTTGACGAATAAAAGACAGTTGTGTTGGCCGGCCGAGGGTCATTTAGTGGCGTTGGTGGACTGCATCCCAGTTCCTGTTTTTATTGTCAGCGTGGCGATTTAAATAGTGTGCCGAAGGGACTTGGACTTAATCCTTTTTGTTTAGTTGGTTCATCTTTTCGTGTCTACAGGATGCTCCAAGTTAACCGAAACGGTCTGAAACTGGAGCGGAACGAAATTCCTTAATCTCACCCCAACGTAAATATACGCAGACGCTGACTTTACTTCCTTATAGCACACTGGTTCAACAATCCATAGCTCACCCAGGGTTGTGTCATCATATTGAAGCTCAACGATGTCCAGTTGAATCCGAAAGATCAGGGCGATTTAAGATTTATTCAGACCTCAAACACAATCATCCCAATTTAGGGTAGGATGAACTGTGATCACCGCGACCATTCGCGGGCCCACATATGGGGGCTCTCGGGAAAAACGGGTCCCCTCGGGCGAGGTAAGATAAGTTAATCCTTCCAAAATTCATTTACGTGCAGCTCTCATCCCAGCTGGAGCTTAATGAATGCGTATCGCTGATGGTTCCCAAAAAGACCAAATAATTCTGAAGTGCTTCCTTGGTTTTTAATGCCGAGCTCGATGTTTTTTTATTACTTGCGCCGCACATGAATGTGGTGGAAGTAGCGTGCCCCATTGGCGCTAAGGCAACCTCGACCCTGAGTGGCACAGAACCACATGGGTTCTCAGTAGTTCAGACACAGTAACCAGCCGGACTACAGCGAATTACCGCGTGTGCTGATGAATCATCCAAATAACAAGTAGGATGAGGTAGAGTGCACTTCTCAAGAAGCTTCAATTCAGGACAGAAATTAGTCTGTTACTTCTGTTGTTAAAACAGTCGCTACTACGACCATTGCTGTCCTGCTTTACAGTTACATTTTCGATTTTCATTTTATGCATATATATATATATATATATATGCAGTAAGTGGCATCTGGATGCGGGAACAAAATTTGCCTGGGAGCACACGAACGGTTTCGCGGTTATTGTCGCTTGTCAGGTATGCGTACCCGGTGCTCTCTTGTCCAGACATCCACATACTTGTGCACTCCGAATTGATTGATATTTCTCACGAGAATGGAATGTGTAGCATGAGGAGTGTGTATAGAAGCTCTTCGTCGAAGAGTCCACAGAAGAACCACATCTGTGATTCGTTGATAATTCTTCGTCAGTTGAGCTGAGCCGACCTTGGGAACGAGGGCAGAATGCCTTAAATGCTGCTTGCTGTTTATATATATATATATATATATATATATATATATATATATATATATATATATAGTGGTTGTTTTTCTCTTGCCACTGTTCAGAACTTTGGTCCATTCGTACATGTAATTATTGTCTCTCATCACCTGTTCGATTATTTGTTTAGGAAAACCGAAGTGTGGTGGTGCACATGCAAACAAACGAATGAACCACCCTACTGTGACGGCAGTCACAAATCTGCCGAAGTCCAGTCCGCTTTTCGATACTGACTAATTCAGCAAACGAAGATGTTGATCATCAGCCGTTGGACCCTGTCTTCGTTTTGCTCCTTTTTCAGCTTGTACAAATCTTCACGAAGTAAATAAACTAGAACGAACTTTATCTTGATTCGGTTTTTTTTAACGTGGTCTTTGTTGGGTCATTATGGCGCTCACCCATTGTTGTTTAGATTGTCGATGGTTTTCGGATGGTTCTTACCATTCCATTGTATGTACGGCGGATCGGACGTAAGCTGCTAGTAAGCCATGGAAATTCTGACGCGTCAGTTGAACCATCGAGAAAAATATCAGTTAGGACTCCTTTTCTACTGCATCGACAGCTCGTCGAATGCATGGCTCCTCTATAGACTTTTTATTACGCAGGCGAGCAAACTGGAGTAGCGAGGTTTCCACCCGGACTCTTTGACCAAGAAACGTGATCCGCCTAACAGAAGAGTGAAAGAGGTCGTTCACAAACCGTCATGAGCCGGTGACCAGTAGTTCAGTTCATGCGTATTTCGATCATTTCAGATCTGGGGCTCTAGGGGAGCCGGTGACTGCCTAATTCGGTTCAGACGCGTCTGTTAACAAATAAAGGAGAACGAGTTGTTGCTCTGCTGACTACCGAGATTCATTCGTCACATCATAATGCCACCAGAGGATTGTTGTCTTATTCATAAGACGATCGCCTACCATGTGCACACCTACCAAATCCTTCACAATGTTCCT
Source organism: Fasciolopsis buskii (assembly GCA_008360955.1). Lineage (NCBI taxonomy): Eukaryota > Metazoa > Platyhelminthes > Trematoda > Plagiorchiida > Fasciolidae > Fasciolopsis > Fasciolopsis buskii. The sequence continues at coordinate 270,956 of LUCM01004306.1, read as the reverse complement.
GGCTGTCTGCTAACGCCAGTGAGCATTGTCCCGCTTTATTCACCGTTAACCACCTGCAGCGTCCATCGGACGCGCGTATGCGAAAATCTATTCATGCATTGTTGCTACTCAATTGACGTAGATTTTCCTCAGTATTGACTCTGTTTATAGTTTTCACTACCGAACTCCAGCTTGTTTTATCATATCAACGTAATCTTTGGCACCCGCATTATGTTTCATCCACTCACTATGCCACGTGCATTGAATTCGAACGTTTATCGGGCCGTTTACCCTAATATCATTGTTTCCGTTCTCGGGTACTGTTGAAGTGTGCACTTTTAGTTTATCTAATAGTAGTAGTGCCACACCTTGTCGCGGACCCTCTTTGGTCTGGGTGTCGCTCTGACATCGTGAAATGGAGTTTTACCAACGAAATATTGACGACGAAGTTGATACAAAAAACTGCGTTGGAAGGAGATGACAATTTGTTAAGGAGAGTGAACACAGATTGTGAAGGTCTGCTTTTGGGTCTGACGCAGTTGTTCGAATGCGGAAACTGGTCAATCACCAATCACGCTGATCGTGGTCATCCTCGGCGATACGGACAATATACGAATAAAAAGCGCAGTAAGCGATATCCTTGTTGGTAAAATAGCGGGCAGAGGTATGCAAAAGACTGAACCGTGAAAAAGTGAAATACGTTAAGCAGTTTAGGTCAGGACAAATCCAATAGATGTCCTCAAATATTCTTTCATGTTAAGTGATACGAATCCGAAGGAGAATAGAGGGAATGCGTTGTGTTTAGGGTTCTCTTCACTCCGTCCCCACAACAGCACTCCTCTCTTCTGATCCATGTTTTATTTATGCATCGAAATCACACAGATTGGTTTTTGCCCAATGGCGCGAATCACTTACGCTGTTTCTCGATTGTGTAGCCCTGTTCTCAATTCCCAGTCCGAAAGCCTACAATTGACTGCAGCCTCCTCCGTTAGTTAAAGGAAATAAACAAGACCTCCGATTTAAAGCTGATTTATTCCGACTGATGACACAAACCAGATTTTTCTATGGCCTCATGCTCAAAGAAAGCTTGTTATCCTTCGTCGCCGAATAATAAAACTAGTTTGAACTGAGAAACAAGGCAACAAGAGTGAAAATTTCGTATTAGATCGAATGCAAAGTTTGTGGTTCATGCGAGACTCAGATTCAGATATGCATTTTTTTCTTGCTTTAGTAATTCAATGCAGCATTTGTTAAAATCCGCAAAATAGTTATTGCTTGCGATCGGAACTATCATTTACGGATTTAAAGCAACTCAACATACATGGGAACATTTGTGACGCTGCCGATGAACAGTAAGATAATGGGAAGTAACTACGATGAAACCTGTTGTACACTGTTTAGTGGAGATTGGATGAGTCGGTATTTGGACATCTTTGTCTGAAGGGCGACATTTTGGTATCTTCCCTTAAAGTCCACTCCCTATTCCAGTATCATCAATCTCACATTAAATTAGTGGTTTTATCCTGACTTGATGGTAGGTTGATATCAATCTTTCAAAAGAAATCCTTCAATAGTCTAATCCCGGTCCTGTCGGGAGATTGGTTGCGGGTATTACCCGCAAAGGATACTTTACGTAATTACGGGGTTGCTGGCACCGGCACCTGTTTAACTGAAGGCGCCCCTGTCCACAGGTCTACAGGTTAAGTAGATTGAACACGCCAATTAATGTCGCGCCACATTTGACGGTGAGACGTTTTGGTTGTAGTACAAATAGACTACAAACAGAACAGCTCTGCAACGTGTGTATACTTATAATTGCAATACAGGTACGTAGGACTTACTTAGTGCAAACAGTAGTAATACATTGATCTTATCGGGACTAATGAAGTGAAATATTCCTTGAAAATTCCCACTGAGCACATTGAGGAAATACAATTTGGCGAACAAGCTCGTTTTCAGTGATTCGCGTTCATGCCATTACATCGCTATATATTTGGAAAAATTAACTTCAGGAAGGATTGGATTAGTCAGATAAAAATATGGATGGGGAAGAGATTTGAGGTGTTGCATGCATAACTTGAATACACAAGAATGTGTTGTGTTAATTGTTTTGTTGTCTAGGGTTCGCATTGGGACGGAGGGTGGGCCAGGGGAGTTGAAGCTCAACCACAAATTGTTTTTGAGAGCACAGTGGGGGATTGTGAAGATGGATCGCGACAGCTTCCGCAGTGCTCAAGAGGCGACACTTTGCCCACCTAGATTGTTGACCTCTGACCTTATACAGGTTCCGGAAAGCTTGTTCGCCAAATTGTTTTTTTTTCAAGGTGAAATATATACTTACTTTTATTTTATCGCGATCATTTCATGCATGGGAATAGGTCGGCTCTGCATATATTTCTGGCCATTGCTGACCATGCTAGGCCGGTAGGGATGAACTCGGCGCGAATACCGATTCACTCTTTTTCGCTTTTGGACTCAGGTAACTGACCAAAAGCCCGAAGGCATGGCTTCGTTTTCCGTGGTATTTCTTTGCTTTCTGAGCTGTCCACCAGAGCGACAATGCCAACTAGAGCATAGAGCAGGACGGGACATCTGTTTAATTAGCTCCGATTTGGATCGCTGTAGGATATGATCAAATCACTGCAGCTATCAACGGAAGATCTTGTCGATTTTCGTGTGCTGCTCCTCCACTGGACTCCTGTCGCGTCAGTTTGTTTTGGGGAGTTTCTGCAGCTACTATTGATCGAAAAATGTTGGCCTTTCGGGTATCCTTACCTCACGGTCGTCAGATTGCGCACCCATAACTGAGTACGGGGAAAGACAACACGGTAAAAACAGATTTCAGCCCGGAAGTTGATTTTTCTGCGAGTCAACAGCATCCCAGCTAACTGCAGGTAGACTGTCCTAGTATTGCCAATCCATGATACACCATCCGGAAACAGCATAATCCTTGGTATTTGAATGAAAGAATGCACTCGAACTGATTGTCGGGTCTGGATTGATTTGCGAAAGCCTAGGATTTGTTTGATTCACTTCTAGCCCGATGGACTTTCCAAGCAAGCCGACAATGAATTAGAGAGTAGCGAAGGAGTCTTTTAGCTTATCAATATGATCTAAGAACTCTAGATCCGAAATGTGTATTTTCTGTTTAGGCTGAACACTGCGGTCATAGCGCAATACGTGGCCCATTATTTAGTCAGTAGTGTAATTAAACAGAACCGGTCATTGGGAACAGTCATTTTTTACTCCGGTGTTGACCGCGCAATCCAAGGATTCTCCACTTCACATGGAACTCCTAGTGCCAATGGATGAGTAGTATCTCCTTAAAAGCTTGTCCGGCTGCAGTATCGTGCCGAGATTCACGAGTAACAAGGTAAAAGGTTGATGAAGCAAGCCATCGCTGACGTCTGTTCCAATTTTCGGCACAATGTGAAGATTTCATCTGCACATTTGATACGGGGAATGCATCGGACTATTGCTTCCATGATACGGTTTGCTAACAACACACTGAAAATCTATGTGGCAATTCACACGTAAACACTAATGTTCTTCTCTGGGAATGGGAAACAGAATGGTCACATCCGCGTCAAACAGGAGTAAATCATGTCACAAAATTGAAACCAAAACATGCACGTAACCCGCCAATGAATGATGGTAAATTTACTTTACGGTGGTTTTTTGGTCTTATAGTTCACTAACCATTTCAATGATACTTGGTGGATCCCAGTTGGTTTCGAACTGAACCGAATTTATTAATGGTTCATCTTTGGTAGTTTTTAGGCAGATTGAAAGGCTGACTTAGGTGTTAATCTAGCAGTTCATTTCTTTGCTTTGTATCGCGAAGGCACAAAACTTGTTTCTTCCACATATTCGAGGGGTTTCAAATGCGACGAAATTTTTTGCTAATTTCACTAATTCTTGTGGCGGTCTGCATTTTACCAGATGTTTACCCATATTATTACATGTTGTCGGCCCTAGTAGACCGCGAGGCATCTGCTGTTTCCAGCCTCCGTAGCTACTTGCATGCCAGGTTTCGTGCGCTTTTGTTGCCAGATGGAGCGTACCCCAGTGATGCAATCTTTTTCCTGAGTTACTCCAACGCAACCTCATTGTTTGTCTGCTTGATTTGAGTTCACTGTTTCTCCACGGGATTTTCATTCGCATGTGTATTGATTGCTTAGCTCTGCCATCAGCACTGGCCATTTATATGGGTTTCCCAAGACTCAAACTTTTATCCTGGAGGGTGCAGAGACTGCTGTGTGCATATGGATGAAATTTGTAGCGTGTACATAAGTGGATATGGTCACTGTCATTTGGATTTCCCATCTTTGCACCACGAGGTGCTTGGTAGTGCTCCACAGACCCGTGATAATAAAGTGTATGTTCGTAATCTCCTTTTTCAAAGGTTAACTCAACTCCAAGTTCATTTATTAGATTAGGATTAATAGGATCGTCTCCGAACTCAATAATCTCGTTCTTTTTGTAATCTCGTTTTGACTGGTAGATGAAAATCCCTATCGATCTCGTTTGGGATCGGTTGCAAATGTACAATGGTCGAAAATTTATTTGCACTTTATTGGCTGAACGAACACTCGGTTTAATAGAAACGGATCAAGTCAAAATAGATAATTATTTGTTTCATGTATTGGTTCCGGCTGGCATCCTGCCTCGCTTTGTGTTGGACACGACGGTCGTATAACCCTGAAGTCTTGGGATTAGTTCGTGTTTTCATGCGTTTGTTAGACTAACGACTGAATAAAGTGGAATCTCAGCTACATTTTTGTCAGATCGCTGTCATGGATTTCGTCCTTTCACTGTGCTTGTGGACTCCTGTGGTCCTTTGACCGAACAGCCGCCCACAAATGTACGCGTGTGACTGCGCACATCGTGTGTCTCAGTTGCACTGTTTTACATGACCCATAACCACAAAAGTTTACTTCGTGTTTTATTTCAAGCACCTGAGTATTTCGGACGTCTGGTCGATGCTGATAAGCGGCTTTCGTAGCTTCGCCTTTTTGTGGTACTTCTAGATATTTTCAGCAAGAGCGTGTATGCTATAAGTATAAAGAATTTTATTTGGATCTCTTGATTCTATTTTCGATCACCTACTCTAGTGGAAATGGAGACAAAATAAAATGTGGAGGATAGTTGTGGATACAGGATTACGCCATTCTACTCGGCCTCAATCAATAGTTCTCCGGATGGTGCATGTAGTGCAACCCAAATAACAATTCAGGATTTCAAAGACAGTGTGGCCATCGTTGGCGATGAAAGGACGTTTCATGCAACAGTGCATTTCTGATTTTAGAATGTACTATGCTAGCCCTCGTGCTAAAAGCAATTAAAAGAAACTGAATGACATTAAGTACTGTTTGCTCATCGAATATCTTAATAAAAGCATTCACAGTGAACATTTTGCTCTATTTTTGTCCACGCAGCACGACCCAATGCTCTTGAGGGCCAAACATCACTGACGCTTTGGTGAGACATTCGATATCGTCCCCATTAAATCATGCCCTCTGTATGCCACTTGCTGCTTTGTTCCAGAACTCCTTAACTGACGTTTTTGGAATTCGAAGAAGGTAAAATGTTTTGGTTAGTGTTGAAACGTAAAGATGTAATGTGATGAGTGACTTTCGTTATCAGGCGATGTGCCTTTAGCACGGATGACTTTTTCAAGGTAGAATTATAACTGGATCATTTGACGGTTGCATATTCAAGACATTAAAATAAGCAGAATCGAACTTTAGTCGAGGGTTGATCACTATAGGCTATGATAAGGCTGATTTAGGTGGTCTAGAAGAAAACCTTTATGGTACTGACAATGGCGGCGATGACTTTTATTCTGATCGGATACCAGTGAGTTGTAAAGGTGATAAGTAAAAATAGGACTTAGGATTGTTATGCTTCCAGTTCACACTGTTTTGATCACCCCAGTTGACAGAGCGTTAAAATACTTCTTTTGTCTTGTATCCAGCCTGCAGAGTGAAAATCGTTTTCTTCAAATTTCGTCCTTTACCCTGAACTTTACTGGACTGACCCAACCAACGGTGGCAGAGGGAGATGATCAAAATACAAGCCCAGGTTGTGGAATGTACACCGGCGCTGGTTGCATGGTGCTTTGTCAATCAAAGGCTTCACTGAGGAACGACACAGAAGTCCTGAAACAGCGTACAGGGGCTTCCCGGTGCGAAAGTGGGTAAAAGTACTGAAAATTAGAACACAAAATAGAGCATTTATCACGGGGGACAGAAACGTGAATGCGAAAGCCTGGGACGGGTGCAGTTGATCCGAGGCCAGCCCGTTATTAGCGTACAGGTCAATTTACTCTATTGACAGTCTCATGAGGTTTTCTCTGCTGCATTGTCTGTGGTGTTGACTGATGAAAAACTGTGTCTACCATCCATCTGTTGTTTCCGCCTCCCGACATTGAATTCGATGAAACTACCTTTGAGTGTCGTAACAGTGACCGTTCACTGAACAATGTGCGCTGCGTCCTCAAATCAGTCTAATGTTGTACGTCGGCAACGATCTAACCTAATCTTCCATTTGAAGAAAGATTGTGGGCCAACAAAGACATTGATTACCGTTCATCTTATTTTTACCTCCATGTTTCACACCCCACCTAGGTGTGAGACTAGACTACTTCGGAAAACGCGATTGTTTTAAAACATCCTTTAATTAACTAATAAGAAACCTATTCCAGTGTCCATCCTAGCCACAATCCAGACTTATATTCAGCCCAGTGTATCACAACGACCGCACGCACAGGTGGTCCAGTGTTGTCTTCTCTTAGTCACTTTTGTGTAGTTGTAATTCAAAACCGTTTGGACAAGGTGAAGTGCAACTTATCAGACTTCGCAACCTAGTTTCATAAGTCAAAACGTTGTTGGTATGGTTAATCGTTGAGCTAATACGATTCTTGCCTATGAGGTTTGTTATGTCTGGGCTGTTCAAAAAGTAAGTTTCCGCATATTTTTGTCACCTCCCCCATATCTTTTGACTGACAAATTCAGTTTTAATTCTGTAGCTGAATTGGTTCATTTGGAGAAATTGTAGCATCAGCAGACCGATCTCATAAATGATATTTAGATGCATAAAACTGGGTTCCGAAATCGGATGTGCATCATGTCCATCTGTGACAGACATTTTGGGTTTGAATTGCCGAACCATAATCACTGCATTCCCCATGACTCTTAGTATCTCTTTGATTGACACAATAATTCAATACACTCACTTCTAATTGTTTGACCAATAGATGCGCTTTTTGACGCATATTGTTACGAGGTAAGATTTGTGTTCCATGCCTTCTCGATTACATCTGGTGACGTGAGAAAAGCACGGCGAAACTGCTCGAGCACAGGATTCCAGTGTGTGTATAATACTTGTTTCAACATTTAGTCCGCTATACAATTTGCAGTATTTTGAATTGTTCATATTGCATTCTTTTGCGAAAACACTATTTGGTGAAGGTCTACTTTGTACTCTGTGGTGACTCGTTAACTTTCTGACAGAAACAAAAGTGCTGCAAATCGAAACTAAGCCAAAGTACTGAAGGCCCATGTAACGGTTGGCCGGGAATTTTTAGCTCGGACAGCTTTGGTTTCGAGCAAAGCTAGTCTAGTCAGCAACGTCTGTCTAATGGCTTTGGCCCAAACTACGGCACACGTGGTGTGCAGTAGTATGCCTGATAATGAAGCGTTTCCTTCTACGAAAACATCCCATAGTTTGATTAGCCACACTGTTTATAGTCATGAACTATGCCTGTTCTATCCTATCATGTTGAAATAAACCGGCTGAAGTTCCTCTCATTTGTTGCTCATATGTTTTGTTTAAAGTTGGATAGTTCTGTTTTTTAAAAAGAAGAAAACTGACGTTGAACGGATGGTCTGACTGCACAGTGAAAACCGAAAGTTCTACGAGAAACTTGTTGATTGTTTCCTCCCGGTACTGGTTTTGTAAAGGGCAACTAGTCCTCTATCTCCCCATTATGTAATTGAGCGAAAAAAGACTAAAACAATAAAAAACGATAATTTCCACTTACACAGTCTCCTGATATGAGTTTGGACGTTGCTGTTTCAAAAGGAACTTCGATTGGTGGAACTGAGTAGGTAGTAATCGTGGTTCTTGATTAGCTTGACGGACTCAATTAATTGCACAAAATGATCCAAGTTTTTCTATCTGACTTCAATATTCGCTGATCCATCAGCAACTAAAAATTGAGAAGCACGTGGGAATCGATGTCACGACAGGCATCGCATCTATATATGTCGTAACACTGGAAATCTTGTTTATGCCTAAAAACATAAACAAAAAGTAATAAATGAAAACAGTTATAAACACAGACAGAGCTATATATATATATATTTAAATATATATATATATATATATAATGTCGTCGTCTGTGATCGATTCCAAGATACCCCTTGACATTTATATGAGGACTAATCTTTAAGAGGTATACAGAAGAAATGACAAATATCCTAAATTAATGCATAGGATTCTCTTGCTACCTCCGAGTGTAGGCTGCGATAAGTCCAGTTAGACGAGTGACACTGGTTGCTAAAGTAGTGTAATGTGAACATAAAGAATGAAGCCTAGGCAGCCTATAAAAATTTCATTACCTTCTTTGAAATGATTTTGGAATTTATCTTAGTTTGCACTCAAAAGTGAGTACAAGCTCCCGTGTTTGGCAGAAATACTTGTATCTAGAGACTGAAACTGTTCACTCAATAATTGGGTTGTTTTACGTTAGTTGGGTTTAGTGATCATTATTGATCATGAACTGAGGGATTTTTATTTGGAAATCATCTTGGTTTGTATCAGCGTTAACCTTGCCTGAAGGTCAATCAAGCGCCCTACTTTTGTTGCTTATACTGTCAGCATGACGATAAAGTAGCGAGCTAGAAATAAGTAAATCTTTTGGTACCCCTATGTAGAGACCGGTGGATTACTTAAAAAACCCTTCTCAGTTTACATTCTAGTGTTTAATCGCCTCCAACCCTTTAAACTAGATACAACCACAAATTACATGATAGCTAAAGAATAAACTACATCAAGCTCATGTTTGGTATGTAGGAAATAAATTACTTCCAATGGTAAACGGAAACTTATTTGTATTTATAGGATGGCAAATACACTTACGTACTACGCATCCAGAGGTGAACCCCATGAGCTGGGATCAAACATCCAACCTTCTGCTTGCCACTAGATGCTCTACCTCTTTGCTAGCGCGGACACGGCTCTCAAACACGCATTCCTCAAACGAGTATTTAGTGCTGAATGAAACACGTTTCCAAGGACACAGCAACTAACCTGATTTTAGTCACTGGATTATCCTCGTCGGTCACTTCCCAAGGGAAGCGAACAACGCAGCCGAACATGATGCAAAGCATTTGAGGATTAATCTCTATTCATCTTGAGGTGGCACAAGGAGTCAGAAGTTAAATAGAATAGAGAATCCACATTCCTGTTAAAGCTATACTAAAGAAGTTCTTCCCTCTGATCCTGAGGTGGATTATGACTTATGTTTAATGCACACTTGTCCAGGTGAGATTGAAAAATTTCCAAATGCCTCAAATGTCAGCGGATTTGGAGTATGGATCAATCGCGTAATAAAGCGGAGAATACAATTACTCCTACGCATTAAATGCTAGTAATAAGTACATTAATGCAACGACTCGTAACTTTATTGATGGATGCATTACATGTTGTTATCCGCCAGATGCTAGCGAAATGAAGATTTCTAGAAATTAGTCCTAAAAATGTCTAACTTTCCTAAATCCGTCAAATTGTGCACTCCGACACAAATAGAATAGGCTAGTCCTTCTAGACGGGACACAGTAGAAAGCACTATGGATAGGGGAAACTTTCCCTCAGGAGGATTGACAAGTTCTATTATTTCAAGCATGAGAAAACAGTAGTCTTCGAAACACGCCCTGTGATGCGCTCCATCAGACTTTAGTAAATATATTACCCTCAATAGAGTGGGTTTTTTTCTAACTTGGTGGTAGACGGGTCTGCTGTTGCCCAGCTTACTACTATACCTGGTCCAATGAGGACTTATGTGGTTCGCCACTTTAAGTCTCCGGATCATGTTGGCCGGTCCTCTCTACCTAACCACGACAATTCACGATTGCATGCACATTCGTCCTCGCGCTCCAACTATGCAGGCAAAAATTCAACAAGTTCTCATTACCCTCACCAACATTCGCAAACTGAACCGAAACATTGATTATATTCACCAGTTTTATCAATCTTCTTTTCTTGCTCCATTTGTGAAGGAAGTGGCAATCTCCCCTTCTTCAGATACCACACACTTTCAACTGCCTTGTTCCGCCTTCCACTCTTTTCTTTCTTCACAAAGCATGCTTTTTTGCTCTTGTTCATTAGTTAGCTGCCGCCTTCTAGGTACTAAATCTTGGTATACGCAATTGCTACTTCTAATTCATGTGACTGAATTTTGTTCCTCTTCCTTCAATCACCACTTCTGCATTGTTTATCGCTCCTCGAACAGTGCCGACTCTTCCGTTTTTTGACTTACTATTTTCAAGCATTGGGAGTTTCTCTATTACAGACCACAGAAGTCAAGCAGATTTCAGCATTCATAAACGCGAGTGGCTGGTACGCTGGTCTGACACTTCGGTCATGGGGTGCAAAGCTAAACAATGGACTGTAGTAAACAATCTCTCTCCGCTAATTGACCTCCCCACACGTACAACCGATGGAAATGGCGACCGTGCTCATACTCTTGATCTTATTCTTACCTCAATCCCTTTTCTCTACTCAAATATTTCTGTTTCTACTCCTCTTGGCTCATTGGAATATTGTGCTATTACATCATCCGTCAACTTCACTCACCACAACTCTCCACCTTCCTCAAGACACATTTTGGTGCTCAATCTAGCCCACTGGGACAGTTGCCACCGCATCATAGCTTTCTGGTCCCAAGATGACTATTGCTATACTTCGGACGTTTCCATAGCCGTCTCCAATTTTATTGACATTGTTCCCCAAAGCATCGGTATTTTTATCTCACACCTAAAAATCAGGCAAACCGGACTCCCCGAGTGGTTTGTTCACGGATACAACCGTGCTTGAAGCCCTCAACACTTCGTCGCTGGCGCCGATCCTTACTCGCGCTCCCTCCATCGCTTCGTGCAAGCTAGGAACAAGTGTCCGGCATCCATAAGGAGAATCAAAACTGCTCGCATCCGTCATTCTTTGCAGGTTGTACGACACACGTGAACGGCAAACACGTGAGGAACAGGCGGGTATCGCAATGGTCGTGGACGCGTTGATCAAGCCTTCACCCTCCAACAGCTGTCTCAGCACCGTTCAACTTTCCAAAGACAAGTGATCATCGTGTCCTCGGACATTGGCAAAGCATTTGACTCTGTTCTTAGGTCTGCAATGTGACACTGTTTTTGAGGACTGGAGTGCCCGAGAAGTACGGGTCGGTCCTCAAGCAGTTGTACCGTCACAAGTCAGATGGAGTTACGGCATATGGCCGGCTTTCGCCACCCTTCGTCATCTTTAGTAGAGTACGCCAGGGATATCTTGTATCCTCATTTCGTTTCACTTTTCCCATGGAGGATGTTCTACAGAACGCTTTATCTGGTCTTTTAGACGATGGAGTTGAACTCCTTTCAGCGAACAGAGTTTTCACATAGGGTATGCCGATGATATCGCCCTGATGAGTGATAATGCACAGGCAGTTCCGCTTGGGGATTGATATGTCCAAGTACGGCAATTGCCAACGCCTAACACAGCATGTGCTTTGTACCTTCAAAATGCAAAGTACTTCTTCAAGACTGGCAGGAGTCTGTGTATGCACACATAATTTGTAGTGATCGGTTAGAAGTAGTCCATTGCTTTAAGTACTTCGGGAGCCTGATCACATCTGGCGGAGGTTTCGGGGAGGTCACATCATGAATTACGAAAGGTAAAGCAGCTTTGGTAGCGCCGCCATGACATCCGGCTTTCCCTCGAGGGAAGGGCGCAGAATGCCAGAGTTTCTAGTGTTCGCCTTTACGATTGACAGACTTGGCCTATTTGCACTAAAAATGCCGTGCTGTGTTCTGTGTTCGAAGACCGATGTCTCTGAAGCATTGTTCATGTCTGGTGGGAAAATCGGGTGAGCAATGACGAGATGGGTCGTCGTGCGTTTGGTGTTAACAGTCGTCCCCTAACCAAGATATTCACTGTGCGGCTTAGATACGTATTACGCATGCCTGCCCATCGTCCACCTTTTCGTGCTCTTTTCGCAAGAGCTGAGCAACACTGGAAGAAGCGACGTGGCGGCCAGGCCATGACTTGGCATAGAGGTACAAAGACGTTGGTTTCGGCTTTGGCCTTGGTTGGTGCTTACCGCCTTCTTAGTTGGGGCCTAAGAGTTGAGGATTATTGTTGCTTGGTGACGCTGAGAAATATGGCTCAGAACTGGCATCGGTGGCTCGAATGCTGAGTGGTCCGTCTGTATATATTATCTTTCCTAGAAATAATGTGAAAACAGTCAAAAATTCAAGAAATGTTTGCGTGAAGACGATAAACGGTCGGTTTCTTATGCTTCATTATTATTAACCCCCCTCCCTCTGTTTTTCCTTCTTCCATTTTTGCGTTGGCACCATGGTTATTTTCAAGCTGACCTGTCACTCCGCGGTGAAGCAGAACGCCTACTCTCCTCCGCCGGTAGCCAACCCTTATGATCCTCTGCAAAAGCCGTCTCCCTCACTTTTGTGTTTCCAATTTTCCTCCCATTTGTAATTCCTCTAGTGATGTTGTTTGTGATCCCACGCGAGATGCCGAGGTTTTACTTCCTGGCTTGCCTTCAACTCCAGTTTACCCCATTTTTCATATCTGCTTCTACTCTCCCCATCGTCCTTCTTTTTCTAACTCGTGCTAGAGTTAGATGACATGGCAGCATGAAATGGGAAAATACTCAGCGAACTTAGGTAAAGTAATTGTCCCATTTCTTCGATTTTGGAGTCCAAAACACTGATCAGATAGCTGGCTGGTGGCACATGAATATACGCCAGTGGCTCACGAACAGTGATGATTGTGTTACCATTTTCTATCGAGTAGCAGCGACTGAAAAAAGAACCTGTGCGCTTAGACTGTATCCTTTGTGTTGGTTTATGGGGCACTCTTCCCCCCTCAGTAAGTCCACTCCTTGCTCCATGCATGTTTAATCTCTCTACATGTCGGCGAAGTACAAGATCTGTATGGGATACCAAAAGAGGTTAACCAGTTTTTCCTTCTTGCTCTGTCCGTATTTTGTCTGTCAGTACATATTTGATTAGTTCTGGCCGGTATCCGTTATTCAAAAGGACTGTATATCAGCGTTGCATTTCTCGTTTGCTTGTGACACCACTGTTACACAATTTCTCCACCCTGCCGGTTAGTGATGAGGGTCCATGTAACACTACGGATCGTTTTTATCTCTTATCTTTTAGATCCTCTATTAACGAAATAACAATGTACATCATTTTTCAGGAAAGGAACAGAGGGATGCAGAGTGAGGAAGTTGACCATCGGAGGGAGGAATCGAAATCGCGACCTCCCAGTCCAAACGCCACGACCTGATCAGCCTGCCAACTAAATTAGATTCTAGGTATGGATGGAGTCCGTGGATTTCCTGTGAATTCCCATCGTAAATTTCTGCGACTCTCTCACTACCAACCGGCAGTAAAGGTAACTGGCAGCTGTCCCGGTGTTTTCTGTTTCGATTGTGAACTTAATTGAGTTACACCGAGGCACTGTAAAACTCGTCTTAGTTCAGTTTTAGTGACTGTAAATATGTCGTCAACATAAATAGCCTAGGTTCGTGGTGGATCGCAGAACATGGCTAGCTCTTTAGTTTCAGTTGAATGTAATGATAAGTTTGCTACAACAGGTAATACAGGAAAGCTCATGGCTATGCCATCATTTTTCTGTACAGCATACGCTTAAATATGACGGGCGTTTAGGTAAGGCATGTTTCAACACCAGTAACAATATCATTTGGGTTAAGTAGACATCTGTGTTCCAAATCCGTCTCATTGATCAATAAGGAGTGTAATGTATCCAAAGTGCCTTTAGCAGAAACAGTTGTGTGAAGCGAAGTCACTCTTAAGCTTCACAAGATCAAATAATGATACGGAAAGGTACAAAATTGGACACGTAAACACGTGGATGCACCTTGTTTAACGCCAAATTATTTTAGACTATCATTTCGGTTTTATGTGCCTGTAAACCAGTCTTGAGAAAGGTTATCTGTGATAACCGAAACGTCGACAAATTTCCAATTATTCCTGCTACTGAATAACAAAAGATTACACAACATTATTCTCATGTCACATCTTCATCCCAGTACATTACGAACCGAACTCGGTCCCGATACGGTTATTGAAAGGAAACCACTCTGCTCAAGATAATGCTTTTACTAAGTTTTGGTAGAGTGAAATACTAAGTTTCTTTCGGACAGACTATATTTTTTATTTTGTATTTCCTTCGAATTAAATGTACATGTCTGTCACCAATACGACGAAGTCTGCCCCGTACATAGTGTATTTTCTGCTGATCCTTTTTCACAGACTGTCCTATTTTATTCAAGGTTAAACAACCTGGACAGGAACCAGAAAGTGGGACATCTTTTCTGATAAACTTCCTTCCGGATATTTCCATTTTGCAACTGTTTCTGGGGCCACCATTGGGCTTGCGTGCGTCTGTAAAATCAACGGGTCACTGGATAAGGGGGTTCAGCAAATTCTACTGTTTGGCACGATAATTGCATTCCTTTCTTCAGTGCACGATTAATCCATACTCTATATCTGCCTACATTTGCGGCTTTCCAATACTTTTCAACTCTATTCAGTCAATGTTGAACTAAATATCGGGAAAAATCTGCATCAGGGTTAAAGAAAAGGACTCCGGTGACAAAAGTTTAACATGAATATAGGTAATTCCGTGACCGCTTTCGAATGTGACCGATGTCCCCCGTGAAATTTATGGTCTTGATATAGTTTATTCGATTAGTATTATGGATATTGTGGCCTCTTTCAGTTTAAGATGCAAAAGAAATGCTTAAACACGAAAATTTAGATTGATCTATGTTTATTAACCATTTCATCATCGCCTGTATTGTGGTACCAAAAGGTTTTGGTGTTTCCCAATCATTTCTTCACTGTCAGGGTAATAACACAGGCGGATAATGCAGCTCGTTTATAAATGACCTTCACACAAGAAAAGCTTTGCATAAATCAGTATCCTCCATAAAGGAAAGTTTTCCTGTTAGCGGGCAACCAGCTGTGGGGGAATATCCCAAGTAACAACTAACTAAATTCAGCCTACTAGTATGTGTTACCATGGCCAGTATGTTCGATAAAGTAAGCTTTCCTGTCGAAGAAGCGACCGAGTTTGGTTTGGTCTTAAGACTACTCTAAAAACGTTTATAAAATTTTCATTCTTCAAAGAGATTTCGTTTTTTATGTTGCAGTGAGTTTCCATTGAGCATCGATATGCCCCATGTTTAACCGGACTCACTGAAATCTACAAATTGTTGAAGTTTAGTATTCCCTTATATATATATATATATATATATATATATATATATATATATATATATATATATATATATACTCAGATCTATTTCATTAGCTGAATGTTATCTTTCTAGCTCAGGAGCAGCCAGGATTTTGATCGGTTATAGCACACATTGTCACGCGGTTTGCATATCGATTCATCGATCTACACCTGCTTCATTCGCTGGTGAAAACGAACAGGCAATACTTGGGGAATTATTATCTGTCTGGGTCTATTTTCCTAGCAGGTTTCTATTCATTACAGAAGAAATTAGTGATAGTTTACCGAGGACTACAAAATTCCTTCGTCAAACGTGAATTTCAGTCTTTTTGACAAGTTTTCTTTTTCCTATTTTAGAATTTCGAAAAACCAAGTCATGCTGGGTCCTTTCATAATTCAGTAGAACAAACCAGGGTCCCGGTTTCTTTTGAAAACGTCCAAAGTTGTACAACTTCAACTTTTAGGTGCGACGGCTCTTGTCCAGACGAAATCATATGAGACACCTTAGAGCGGCTAGGTGATCGGTTTTCCCGATTCCTTGTAATACAGTTGTACAATACCTTTTGCAAATGGCAGATAGACAATCGAAGAGTCAAAAGGCAAAGATCAAACGGTCAACATTGTGGATGCTGTGGGTTCGAATCCTCCCGCCTAAGTTCAGTTCTCTTTCGGAAGCTGGCCGTCACTGATTGCTTTCAGTTTATGCTCACTAGCACATAACTACCAAAGGAAATAAGGTTATGAAAACTGATACCTTAATTCAATGCACCGGTTGAATGACAAGTTATTGCATACCTTGTGCATGTGATGAAATGATTAGATCTGACTGACCTACTTTGTTTAGCATTGCAAGTCTTCAGTAACTACTCAAATTATGGGTTAAAAGTCAACTGACCGAAGTATATGAGATTCACCACAGCAAAATCGATTGTTTACGAATTTTGACAGACCGCGAATATGGCTTGTTTTAGCCATTTTCACTACCCCAAATAGGTGATCATCGAAGAGGCTACTCACATTAGTCTATCATTTTACGCATGCACAACAAAGTCGCACTGTGGTTTCGTCGCAGTTTTGACCTCAACAAACCAGTAGCCCAGTAACTATCCCAACTCGAATAAATAATTTCTTTTTTATTTTCTTTACCGCCACGTATGATTTTCCAATCTACAAGCCAGTCTGCCTAGCTGGCATACACGCACACACACACACACACACACACACACACACACACACATTTTTGACTGAGACTTCGAAAGACTAGTTACACTCACACCTTCTTTGAAAGCACGTGACCGAAATTAGTCTTCGAATTATTGACATAGAAAAGTGGTGAAAATGTATTTATTCATCTTCTCGTTGTCACACGGTCCGTTAACCCGATTATTGCTCGATCCAGTAGTAATATGGCTGTGTTTCTGCTGTATCTGTTCTTCCTAACTTCTGTGACCGCAGTTTATTCGGCACAAACAAACTATTATGTAGGTCTGTTTAGATCAAAGCTTAGTCGACCGTTTCCCCTGCCTGTCGAGCAGACTGTCTTTCTTTTGGACTTAATTTCGAACGCCTCTAAATGTGTTGCGAAAATCAGACCGGTTTTTCTGTTTCAGAATTCGGGCGAATGGGTGTTTTTTCACCCTGCTGTCCGACATGCAGTCGAGCTGATCTTTGGCCAAGGCGTCCCAACGGGCTTGTGAGTCAGTTCTGTACCCCAGATGTGACCCACCCTTACTCTCCCATGTCCTCTCGTGCCGGAACAGCGATCTGGTAGATGTAATGCGCCAACGTTTCGACAACCGTGGGTAGTCTTTCTCAAAGCACGATTTACAACCACATAACTGAGGGAACGTTCACATGCCAACGGATGTTCAATTGTCTGCATGTGAATGTATTTACTTTGAACTGTGGGCCGGGTGAGGGATTAGTTGTCCTTCATGTCATGCGCTGCCGTGGTGGTGAGGTCAACAATCATGGTAACCTCTGGAACGTTTGTTTCTCAAAGATGTTAGGACAGTCCATATCTCTGAAATCTGTGCCCCGCCGTTTTGTTGGCGAATTACATCTACCAACAACGCCGTGTTATTAACATTATATCACTCACCATAAAAACCAATACATGGCGCATCGATTTTTGATGCACCCTTACGTCATTCGGTCCTGATAGGGATCTAGCACTTGTGGCGCCAGCTGATAGCCTCATCTTACAGGACGCCTGTTATGGTCAGGTAAAAAAAATCAACGATTTTCATTGCCAAAATACCACCCCGGTGGCACGATCCAACTGGTACAGAAGAACCTGTCGTTCCTCAGACTGTTATTCAAAGATAATTTCCGGAAAGAACCACGCGATAGGCTGATGTTGGATTTGTGTGGGACGTTCTTAAACGTACATCTTCAACTGTTTCCTTTCGCCGCGCCACTTTCACTGGCCTTCAGAATATGCTCAAACAATCCTTATATAGTAACTACTCTGAACTACCATCCGAATGGCAGATTACTGATGTTTTGAGATGGCGAATCGGTATTGTGGAAAGTCAGTTTCACAGCACAATGCGGGTCATACGTCTGCTGATTCCTGAGGCCACGAGAATGCAGGTAGTCCAACTTTTATGCTGTTGTTTCTAATGTTTGATTTGAGCTCATCTGAGAACAAATGTTTATGGAGTCTATTTTGGTCGATGAGGCTGAGTTTTCTGGGACCGTTTGGTTACTTTGGGAGGGAAGAATCACTCTATGAACCAGTCACTTCGATGAATACTACCTTTTCGATTGATAAAGATACCAAATTACTTCAATTATGTAAATGTTCTTCCAACCGTTGGTTCATTGATAAACACTATTATAGACATTTAGGCATTTAGGAACAAGTTTAGGAGCTGATTCCTTTTGAAGTCTGTTTTTTCTCGAAACGAGCCCCTCAAGTATTCAAACTTCGGAACAGTTCAGAATGGGACTACAAGTAATAAATCAGCTTCTATTGGTAACGTTTTAAGGGATGCGTATTTTATTTATGGTATGGTAGCAGGAATCCACTTTGTTCATACAGACTGCTTATTCCACGGAGCTTGGATCATCCAATGCGGTTGCCATCTGTCCATTGCCCACGCACGTTGCGTTTGCACACTCTATGTGAAGTATATCAAAACTTATCCCATTCTCTGTTGTCTTCTCTGTGCTTTGATAGAGTATTCAATATAGAATTCCATATGGGCCCTAATGACTGAGAGTTGGCAAACAATAGGTAGAGAACAACGCAGTGAAACAACCCGTCTTACAGCATTCGCTTGTTTTGTAGTCAGCATAGCTTCTTCGTGATTATAAATGACTTACTCCTATTGTAATTTATCCGATGACCATTCCTCTTGGCAGCCGCTGGACTTCACACGCGTGTTTCAACCGATTGGCCTAGGTCACGTAATGAGCCCAATATTGCAATCAAAATGCTGATTGTGGGCGAACGTATATAATTTCCGTAATTTCGTTGCGCCTTTCCGAAGTTGCCGAACACTGCTGTCCATCAAATTAGGCGATATATGTATAAACTTAAATCGGTTTTCCGATTGGTCTGGACGGGAACTGGGGTCGCAGTGGTAACAGACTTCCTCCCCTTTGAAGCTCCCCGTTCAAACCCTAAGAATGATTGCGGATGTGTGCCATTGATGAGCTCTACTGGAAGCTAAACTCGTGTCCGGTGTTATCCGAAACTGTGGTTGATCTAATGACCTGGGATCTTTGGGTGAAAGATATGGTCCAAACAGCACACGCTCGAGCAGCAGAGTCACAAATGAGTAAATTATCTCACTCAACTACAGAAAGGGTCGCGCGGGGCGAAGGCACGTGAATAAGCTATTGTCGAGCGATGGTGACCAGATTACGTAATGTATGATTGCTGGGTTCCACACAGTCACATTCATACTAAGTGTCGTTTGCTATCAGCCACGAACTTTCGAGTGGTTTGAGCTCACCTACCAATCCTATAATCATTCACTTCTTGACAAGAGATTCATGTATGCATCGTAGACTGATACTAGCAATCCATCCGCCGTGGACAATAGCGTGAAACACGACGCATGAATGTGATGGTGGCACAATCTGGCAATCACCCGTTGCGAAACCCAGCCACTTAAGCTTGTAAAAACGTGCTCATCCACATTGATCTTGCGCCAACTGAGCGCGACAGTTTTAGCGAATTTTATTTCTCATGAAAAGTTGGACCTTCTGGCTTGAGAATAAAATTACCGAGGATATGTTGGCCTTTAACTTGCATTTCGAATAACATTCCGACTTCCGTTATTCAAGTTCTAACTTCCAGTAATTTTTTCGTTACTCCCATTGTATCTGTATTTGTTCCAGTTCGATCTATGACTCGTGTCAAACTGTGGCCAAATATTTGATTGGGATGTTGCCAACCAGCATTTTTCAGTACTTCACGTAATTTCCAACCATAGCCTACTATTTCAATACTAACTGCTTCCTTGGTCAAACCAAATTCGTGTCGATAGTCTTTGTAGAAAATGATGGATTGTACACTCAACAGAGACAAGTATGACCGAGACGGCTAAGAGGCTAATCAGTCGATCAGCCTATTACTTTATCAATCCTAGGGTGACCTGCTGGGTCGGCCGATTCACTTAACCACAAGTTACTGCTAATTGATAGATCAATGACGATGCTGATTGCCACAATGTTTGGAGGTTCCCTAAAAAATTCTGATTTTATATGCTCAAAAAGTGGCGTACGTCCTGAAAGAAGTCTGGGACGTCTAAAGTTAGTGAGTCTGATCGTTAACCTTTTATATAAATTACGATTTAGCAGAGGTGGCAAACCTAACATTCATCCAAATAATTGTCCTCGGTGGGATTCGCACACAGGCTTGGACGCACAGGAAAATCCTCCCCTGGTAGTCGCAGGGAGAAAATTTCAGTGATCGGCGTCAAGCGGTCACTTATTTTGGGTTGATAATGAATAAGTACTGAGTAAAATGCCCGAGCACTACTCGAAGTGAATTGGTAGATCATTTGGTGACATATGTGCGGCACAAGTGCATGCGACGTTTTCATACGCAGGTCTGAAGCCTTCCCATTCGATATTTATCTAAAGCACACAACTGAAATGAGACATTACCAAAAAAGCAAAATCAAGAACATTGCGCAAGGCAATGCGATATAGGTAATTCGGCTGAACAACAACTCCGATTTCGCATCCAGTTGCTAGGATTGTCCAAGTTGATTGTATTTCGTTCGCCGTTCTTATTCGTCAGTGACACTATTTAGTTTAGATACGTGAGCTTTTCATCAAAATGGTATGCAGTATTGCGCGCGGATATTATAAGGCACACTGCGAGAGCGCATAAATAGGGGAGCGACGGAATCTTAATAAGTACAAATCTTGGTGTAGAGAAAAAAACGTGATTCAGACAAAAAAAACCAGGACAGAATGTGTTTTGAAAATCCACCGAATAATTACATGGGCAAACTGATTTCATAGATTCAAGATGATGCGATAGTAGCATTTTTTGGTAAAGTAAATGAGATTAGTCGTTAAGTATGAGAAAACTCAGTTGGGTCACTTAGGCTGACAAAATTGAGATAAACAGAGAAGAAAGAACCGATTTATGAATTCATTGTTAATTTAGTCTGACTCTACTAACTAAAGCAATGGTGGGGGCAAGAGGTTTCAAATGACGAAGTTCAATGATACGGTAAAACCCGTTTCACTCTTATGAATTTATAACAATATTGAAGAAAAGTGGGACATAAAGCGCATGTATATATATATATATATATATATATTATATATAATGCAGTTGATAGAATTGTGCATGGAAACATACTCTATCAGTGTCGCAGTGGCGACGTATAAACTCAAATACAGTAGAGGAACTGAACGTCCAATCGGGCGATCCAACTATCTTTCCGACTTTGTTAGCAACGATTGCAACCATTGTGGAATAACGCATTCGAGCAAATATGCATTTGCGAAACAAACCGCCCACGCTTGAGTGGATGGTGCAGATATGTTGGTGATACATTTGTGTGTTAGAAAAAACAGAAATGGACAATTTCATCAAAACGCCTAAAACGCGATTAGTGCCCAGGCATTCAAATTCACCAAGGAGGGTAGGGAGAAAAGAGGTCGGCTCCTATCGTTTCTCGCTGGAACGACAAACTAATTTATGTAGTCAACCAAACAGGGAGCATGTAGAGATAACGTCTACGAGGCGAAAATCCGTCATGAAAGAACCGGCATACTCATCGCTAAAAAATGAAACCATCCGACCTACCACTTTAAAGAGCTGTGTGCGTACCCGTTCCATCGAGCCGACACACTGCAGTACACCAGCACTACGGGAACAAGAGCAATCTAGGTTGTTCACGTTATTTGCGTCAATGGAATATCCAAAGTCTTTTTAATCAACGCCTGTATTCGCAGGAAAGCAGAAGGCAAACACTAGAGGACCAGTCGATGTGGTGGTAACTTCCACTCTCTCGGGGGTTATCTCCGAAGCGGTGCTTTCAAAACGCATACCTACGTCCTCACTTAGAACCACAAATCGCCCACACACCGACCGGCACCCTGAAATCTATTCACATTCAACGGATAAAGGATCGAGCGTAGACGAGGTCGACCAGCCCTATCGACCAGTGAGGGTTAGTTTAATAGACATTCCAGTGCCTTGTCGGATGTGCACAAAACAGTTATTGTTCGAGGTGTTGTAACAAGTAAACGCTTCTCTACGCAAGACGCTTGCACGAACCGTAGCTTTAGCCCTAACGACGCGTCTGACCCACATATCTCTCGCAAGATATGGAACCACTGTGCACCACAGGCCATGATGAGCTCAGAATAATCACAATACTCCAAAGGTAGTCCTAGTTCGACTACAGGAAAGGAAGGGTGAGCGACAATGATCCTGAAAGTCCCTCACACTCGTGAATATACTCTGTTTACGATTCGAGCATGTTATGGAGTATTGCACAAGACAATTACGTCAATTCTTAACAAGACCCGCGAATGCAGTTCAGAATAGAGAAGACAAAACCAGACACGGACAGTGCACAAAACCGAACTGGAAACTAAAGCCCGATCCCGCATTCAATCACTCATTTTGCACGTTTTGACAACGAGTCCTAGTTTGGATCGAAACGTCGCGATGAACGTATTAACTCAGTGTACGCCTTCTCAACTCCAAAAAATATATATATTAGAGCTGCGAAAGCGTACACGTGAGAAGTGTTAGTACGCTACATATACTATATATATATATATATATATATATATATATATATATATATATACGGTTAACTATTGTAGACAGTAAGAAAAATCGAGATTGTTGCTGCCGCCAGTGGGAGAATTAAAAGACTGATTTTAGCAAACGTTGTATTCCTCACAGCATGCAAAATTCATCTTGTGAGCGGTCCGGTTTTCTCAGTCAGGCAACTTCAGCCATATCAGACAGCAACCTAACTAACAAGGTGTGATGGTTAGAAGAACCGATAAAAGTGCGACAGTCACAGGGACGAGTATGGACATTTTTACTCCTGTATCTACGGGTATCTCCGAAAAACTGCATTTGTGCCCGTATGACTTGAGTGCTCTACCTAAAATCAGTGGGGAAAATGAGTGGTCATTAGAAGTTGACGCAGTCGACGATGAGCGATTCAAGAAGGTCAACGTTGACAACATTTGCGTTTTATGTCCCACTTTTCTTCAATATTGTTATATATTCATAAGAGTGAAACGGGTTTTACCGTATCATTGAACTTCGTCATTTGAAACCTCTTGCCCCCACCATTGCTTTAGTTAGTAGAGTCAGACTAAATTAACAATGAATTCATAAATCGGTTCTTTCTTCTCTGTTTATCTCAATTTTGTCAGCCTAAGTGACCCAACTGAGTTTTCTCATACTTAACGACTAATCTCATTTACTTTACCAAAAAATGCTACTATCGCATCATCTTGAATCTATGAAATCAGTTTGCCCATGTAATTATTCGGTGGATTTTCAAAACACATTCTGTCCTGGTTTTTTTTGTCTGAATCACGTTTTTTTCTCTACACCAAGATTTGTACTTATTAAGATTCCGTCGCTCCCCTATTTATGCGCTCTCGCAATGTGCCTTATACAGAATTGATTTGTCCGCACAGTCGGGAAATTTGATGGCTGACGTTCCATCATCAGCTCAGGTGACTCCGTCAGTGCTATGGTCTTGTGGCGAGGGTCCGGTTGTCGTCTTCTGCTTACGTGGGTCACCGATAGTCTTTAGTTAGTGCTTATTATTTGCCCTGGGTGGAGAGGTATGGTGGAGATGATGGCCTGTTGCTTTGTTCGCCATCGTCTACTGTAGGCTTTAGACTGGATCAGCGTCCGTCCCCACTGTCTTATGCTTTTTCATCCTTTGTTGGGGTCGATAAGTACATGTGATCCTGGTCGACATGTCTATGTATCGATCTTTCCGAGGAGTGCCACGCTTCGAGAAACTGCCTGAGCAACAATCCTCACGTTTTCGAAGTTTACTTTGTGATATTCCCGGTCTTCATGAACTGAAATAAGGGGAAACAGACGGTGCCTTTTTGTTGCCAACTGGTTCATGTGGATCCGTGTTGCCAGTTTCTTTCTGATTTATCCCGTGTTTGGTTTTCGCAGCCTTTGCGGTCTACCTGATAGACGACGTTAATTTGAGTGTTGCCTGCTGTCGGTCCTTCAGTCATCGATAAAATCTTTTTTAGGCATTGTGTTGGCCTGTGAGCCATTTCGATTTCATGGAGCTTGAATAATCTTGTCGTCATTTTGGAGATATATGTGATTTAGGTTGAAGTTTAGTCCTTTGATTAGTAGTTTCCTTTTTCTGCGACGATAGCCTGATACCACAAATTCTTGGTCCATGCGTCGCACTGTGCAATTTCCTTATTGAACGCCTTTTGAGAAGCCACTGAGAAGTACTCGGCGGCATTAGAACACACTCAAGGTTTCCGGAATTTCTATCCAAACGAAACAGAAATCCCGGCACTTGGTTCTTTGATTTCGCACCTACGTTGGTCTGTAATCTTTCCCGAATGATTACTATTTTATGATTTCTGAATAGATGTTAAGTACTAACGCGTTGAATTAAAACCAGGCACATGCACATAGAAATATAGGCTGGTGATATGGTCTCTGCTCCAACACAGTCTCCAGTCATAGTCTAGATTTGGAAGTATTTAAAATTATTAGCCACTTTTTGGATTATTGTCACATAGAACGAAGGTAGACACAAGCTTTTATCGGTCTTGATGAGGTACTTTGAAATTTAAAGATCCAAATCGCATAAGCCAATCGTCAAGCGTTTAGAGACTTGTTTAGTTTATATGTAGTATCCCTCCGAAGATATATATCCACAATGTAATCTACATCAAAATCTTTGTTTCTAAGACAGAGCTCAGTTGTACCTTCAGTTACGTCGGGCAGAGCGGTCTGTGAAGCAACTTCTATGCCAAACGTTAAAATAAGTAGGAATGGGGGAAACCCTATCGAAGTCCGTTGGAGAAGACGGTAAACAGTGGTAAAAGCTGATCGTAATCTCTGACCATATTTCTCAGGTTTATCATTACTTACGTTGCATAGTACGGCCCCATCAATGAATTTGAGTGGCCCTCAAAAGTCTGGTAAGTGAGACGCCGCGGTGAAATATATGGGAGGGTAAAAATTTGATCAATGCATTCACGATCGGCAAACATGGAGCCCTATGGGTTGGCTGCATTTAAGTACCGATTGCGCGCGACTAAACTTTGCAAATAGTGGTTGACAGATTATCATGAAATAATTCATCATGTGATATCGTCGCTCAACTTACCATTAAAAAACCATGGAAGCACCGCACAGCTGTTTCAGCCTTATTAGGATTATTTCTCCACCAAGCCGAACACGATTCGGTCGACTTTCCATCGAGAATTTCGGGATATCTGAATCGGTCGTGTTTTCTTTCACCACTATAATTTTAGGGTCATCAGATTTCAGTTTTTATTGGCGCCTGCTGTGAAGCATGAAAGATGTCAGTGAAGACAGACTGCTTATCGATCGTGTGATGCATACTTAGTGGAGCATACCAACCGAACTTGACAGCATTCATTAATTAATGAGAATAGCCGTCATTCGACCCCTGTAATTAGACCACGAGTGCACTTGAATTGGTAAATATTTTCTTGTTAGGTCAACAAGTTTGGTTTTTCATCCTACTAATATCGGATTGCAGATAATTTGACGGAGTTGGGCTACAGAAGGGACCCTATATACAATTTCAGCTCTATTTGGTATTCCTCATGTTCTGACCTGATCGATAAATGTCAATGAATATTGCTCATCTTTAACTTGTATACTGGATAAGCCTGTCTCTAAAAGAGCAAATCTCACTTATCCCCAGCAAAATTTGATCAAGCTCCGCTTGCAACAAATTGGCCCAAAGACTGCAAAGTTCGCACACTGACGGGTCCACTCGGATCTCCACTACTGATTGATCAGGAGGTCTCCAATAAACCGGATCATCCTTCGCGAAAAATAACTACGAAATATCAGCATAGACAGCAAAAACAGGAACAACACCGATCACCAAAGTGACCAAGAAAGGAACAGCTGTTTCCAAATTCCATGTGAATACCTGTCGCGAAGCCAACTTTTACTAGTTTCTCGTCAACCAAATGTAAACCGTATTGCTGCTGTTAGAACGACTGCATCCGCAGGATGCATGGACTGCATTTTGCACAATTCACCAATAAGGACATCCGTAAATGATTGAGGAATTTTGTTGCCACACGATACTCCTAAAACTGTGAATCAGTTTAAGTTAACTTTAAATGTTGAACCAGTTCCACAATTTCTTGGTACATACCGTGACTTTCCAAGGTGTATTGATTGAAACAATTCATACGGGAGCTAAATATTATTGTGTGCAATTAATTTTAATGAATAAAAACCGCATATGCAATGCGAACTGCCAGCATACCTGAACTGTGGATTGCAATCGAGACGAGACAAGAACTACTCAGCAGTGGTACGTACCCGCACATTGCGAAGTCAGGAAATTCACTTTTCAGTCAATCAACCAGTCAATCAATTAGTCAATCAATAGTGAACGTAATGAATGGTACGTATGCGTACGAATCTTGGCTTGGGTCCATGTCAGCATAAATTTAAAACAATGATCAGAAAGCTTCCGAGATTGCAAGAAGCCATATGATCACTGGATAGGGTTTGTTCAACCACGTGACGTTGACCGTCAGCTGTTTACATACATTTCTACGAGAGGTGATCCGGCACTAAAACAGGACTATGAGCATTAAAAGTTATGCATAAACAAATCCAATAAGGATGCCCGTAAAATCCCAAGAATCAGTCAGATTGGACAGGCAGATTGGGCGTCGCACCCAGCTGTCTTTTTACCCTGATACCCTCTAACACGAAAGAGAAAGTGCGTCTATAAGTCTTGACCACTAGCACAGATCAAACTTATGATGGATAATGACATCTACATCTGTGAACCTTAGGAATTGGCTATATTTTAGACGAGTTGCCACCGAGAAGATCGGATGGGGCCATAGGACTTGAGGCATAATCCCAAAAGCATCCAGATTGTCACATCACTAGCTCGGAGTTGTTCTTGCCAAGCGGCGACTGCTAGCAGGTTCATTCTATCAGATCTAAAAGCTTTGTAGTCTTTAACAAGTGTTCCATTTGACTTTCGTTTCCTCGTGAAAGCTGTGCGCATCGTTATTCTTTAATTTTCTTTTTCCGGCTACCAGCTACACCTCAGATCTGAATAGTTTCGTTCTTTTGTTTTTACTTTCGTCGATAATCTCTGGGAAAATAGGCTTAATGTCGGGAACGAAAACTTCAAACAGGAGGTCACTGTGTTAATGTATTGTCTGCCTAGTGCTACAATCCAGTACAAAAAAGCAAGTGAGGAAAAGTGCAAGTTAGCGAATAAACCTGTTGTGAAAATGGAAGTCAACTTAAGAATGTATCTGGTAAACAGAATTTAGCTGATGGTAAGAAAGTTATGATTTGCTAGCTACATTAGAACTAGACACAATGAGAGAATGACATTTTTGACCACCCGTCGAGCCAGTCCTCAAGCGCTTCAGCCGACTTACTTGTGCGCAGTCTGTGACTTCCACGTGTTGCTAAACCGATCAACAAAAAGATGGCCCTTTCGTTTCCGTGTTCTCCCGGTTTAGTTAATTTACGAGGGTGGCAGCGAAGCTCAGGTGTGAGGCAGCAGACAAAAGGTGTGCCAGGTGTCGGATTCCCTTCTGACCACCATGAAAACCTCTATCACATCTCCTTAGCCTACTTCCAAGCCTCGTTCAAACAATGACAGTTTGAAGGCATTTGCTCGTTCAGGGCACCGTTTTTTTCTTAGCCTGCAAATCATCCGGGTGAACCGGTGCACCACGGCCCATGGTATTTATTTGTCTTTGACTTGTCATGGGTACCGAGCTTCCCTCAGTTGAACTCTTACTGAGGGCGTAACAGTGGTTGGATTGACTCAGCGTCTGCCACCACCACAGCCTTTGGCAAGCAAAAGAAGATCTATATTCGCATTTATTACAGTTGGTATACATTGTTGAGCCGAAAGGAAGATCTCATGAAGGATTGCTCCTGAGTATTTTAAAAATTCTGTTGGTTCTATCTCGTCTGATCTTGGATCAGCCAAATATCTGGCTTCCTAATGCAGCCCGTTGGCCAGAAGTTTTGGAACGTGTCATTTATTGACCTAACGTGCAACTCTATTTAAGTGACTTTGAATTAGATCAGAATCACGATCACCAACTAATTTAACATCGACTACAATAAGGATTCCCCAAACCTTCCCGCATATCGGTCTAGTCGTTTATGCAAACCAAGAATAAGACCATCACCCTCTGCCCACTGATCAGAATGCTTTTTTAAGGTTCGCGAAGTCTGTTCCGGTCAATTAGGAGTGGTAGCACTGAACTAATTTGTATTTTTTACATATGTAGTACGATTTGTTTGAGGATGCTTGCAGAAATTCGTAATAGTAGTTACCTACAGTTTTTTTTCGTTTACTCAATCATTTGATCATGCTTGGTATTTCATTTATATTTCTAGACGGTCTGACGGTACTCAGTTTTGCGGAAGGCCCGAAAAAGGTTAGGGTCTCCGAAAGCAAATTTTAAATAGTGTAACTGAACTCAACTCATCAAGTTAATCGAGCACAGTCATACAGAAGCAAGATTCAATATTTTGCTGCACAAATTCATGAAAGTCAAGAAATGAAATGTCGAGTTATTTGGTATGTTGATAAATAACGTCATACAGACAGGGCATAAGAAGTAGTGACCGCATTTCGCAATCACTCATCCTGTCCAAAACGAATGAGATAAACTCTGTTCCCGTGCCATAGATTAAACCATCAAAAGCTGTCATATAGAGCTATTATGGGACGTGAATCATGCACGAAAGCCTTAGCCATTAAGCTACCGGACAGTATTTCATCGATTTGTCGAACTTCACTGCATGTTATTGCACCTATCCGTCACTGATTTGCACGGTCACTAGCTGCTGGCGCAAAGCAGTTAACTCCTACCAATAGATGACTTTTCTGGATGCAGCCGAAGTACGGCGAGAGCGTCCCAGTTCGAGCGCGGTGGACATAAACTGTTGATGATCCTAACAAGGATGAAACAGTCGTACTATGCTTCCACGGCTTCTTGATGATGAGTCGAGCGATGATATCACGCGATGAAATATGTAGAGTTGTACCAAAATTATATTCCAAAATTTGTTTCAACATGGACCATATTTCTTCTAAAAATAAGCGTGATTTTCATCTATTCGACGATTCTGGCAATTTATTTCCTCGTTTCACATGACGACAGATTCGCCCTGGACTGCGCAGACACCACAAAAACACCCTGTGATTATTAAAAACGTCTATGTTTTTGCACCACGCAAAGTGGTGCACTTTTTTTCCTTTTGAATGATTCATGTTTACGCCAAAATACTGGAAACAACTTTGTTAATATATGGATGCTTTGTGTCAAGTCGTTGTTCGACCAAGAAAACATTCCTGTCATTATGCGCAATGTGTGTATGCAGATTAATTAATGTCGAATGTTTTCTACACCTGATTGTGAGCCCACGGACCCGTACACAGCGAAACAAAAATATTCTTTCTGTGATTTCGAAAACACCGCTGAAAACGGCGTAATCAAGTTGGGCGAGGAAGACAAATGATGACTTTGGTGTGAGACTAACACACTGAAAATGGAATATCTCAGTCCATTAGTTGGAATATTTTGTTCTTCTAACCACCGATCGACGGTTATCACAAATTAGTGAAGTATGAATAAAATCCAAGAAAAGGACTCTAGTACGGTATTTTTAACACAGAACCAACTGAATTAAAAAAAATGAGCATTTTTCAAACCTTTCGGGAAAAGGTGAAACGCTCCGAGAGAAGTTTTAATCATTTTAACGAAACACTATGCAACCAGTATGTAAGCCATTTCTGGTTTCTGCCAAATCGAAACCCAGAAAAACTAATGCAACAAAACAAAAGTTTGGCGTTCCGTCTTTTCTGATTGGATCTTCGAGATACAAAATCAGAAACTTCGAAGATTACATTTCAAAGTCTACTGCCAGGTTAGTGTGGAAAAGCCAAACACTGCGAACGTATCGGCTATTTCCCCTCCGGTAGTAGTGGAATTTTTAAGATCACCACCTCTAGCGCACGGATTACAAGGCCTTACAAAATATCAGTCTTAGCTGCAAAGCACATAAATATTTGATAGTGGGTGTTTACTTCAGATAAACGTGCATTAGTTATTAATTTTTTCAGTAGTATCGAGTGGCGGGACCAGTAAGATACACGTGGGTTAAATTAAAACATCATTCCCACACGTGTTAAAGAACTTTCACAGTCACTAGTCGCTGGGGAATGAATGTATCAACTAGCCAGTCGCATCGTACCGACGCGAACAGATTTGTATGTGGGAGTCGGGATACGGATTTGTCAGACGGCACGTATACTTTAATCTCAGGTTCGGTTTACCCCTCCTTACAAGAATTCGATTGCCCGACAGACATCCACAACTTCAGATCAGGACACGTAATCCCACTGGATTCTGAAGCAAGACCTTCAAATAACCGGATTATTGACCTACGGCATTAGGCCCAGTGGTAGTAAGCTGGATAAGTGCCAAAAGGGTCAGAAGTTCAAATCTCATAACCGCCATGCACTTTGGCGATAGACGGCAATTCACTATCATCCAACTAGTTATATGGTCCTATCCCAGTACACATTTATGGGCAATGGCTGTCGGTTCCCACCAGATAGTGGGTCATAGAGGCCAGTCAATAAAAAACCGCTGCTAAACTTCGAAATAATTGTGAATCGTTAGGCTGTTGTTGCATTTACCTTTCTGATAGCGGTATTGTTCAAGTCCTTCAGCCCCAGAAGAACTCGAAGCCAGACAAGGGCAAAACCTGTAAATCCATATCACACATGCTGCGCCAAGTAGGACTCTCACGACCACGCTGAAAGGCCTCGAGTATGTTGCACGCCTAAAGCATTGTATCAACCACTTCCTTGATTTCTGTATAATCATCAGACCCTCAAACCACATCTGAGACGGCAGCTTCTATCACGTGGATCAGACACGTAAGAAGAGAATGGTTCTTATGATTCTACCCGTAGTTCGGAGTTATCGCAAACATGAAAACAGAACAGCCCCTATCAAACGACGAGTTACTGATCAGTTTGATTCAGGCCTAAAACATGCATATGTATTGTGGCAACACTAGGAATGAATAGATCGTTAAGAATCAAATCTAAGTACCATACACAATATTCGGGCATATGTAACCTGACTCCTGTTTTATTAACAATCCGACAGCTATTCCACGAGATTCACGGCAATGATAAGCTGATTACTTACGAAATTCAGAGTAGTATTTACGGACTGTGTTCGTGATAGAGTCTTGCCCGTTGCACAAGCAGTTACTTGGACTGTTGAGCTTTGCTCTTTAGCCTATGGTTTCAAAGATTTCGGTCTGCCGCTTTTTAGTGATTTAACTAAATTTGGTTAATATGAGGAATTTGGATGCATGTTGCCATCTTGATTCTGATTTTTCAAGTGTTGATTCTAGCTGACAGGCTTATTGGTCTTCGGCTCATGAGTTTTCTCTTAGGTTTCACACATTTCGGGTCAGGAAGCTTACGTCCTCCTCTCGAAATTGTCCCGCCCCCGTGCATGTTACACACTGACAATGTTACAACGGGACCTGAATCAGTTACCCGGTTTTCGAACTTCTTTTGGTTTGTAAACTTTCCTTATAATTTGTTATCCTTTGTCGGTCTTTACCTACCCGTCCTCAATAACCTTCAGAGTGCTAACGTACCGAAACTGAAATGTTTTTTTCCATTCCTGCAGTTTTATGCCGGAAAAGTAAATGCCAGATGCCGGTGTTGATGATCTAATTAGCCACTTTAGTAATGCTGCCGACGAAACCTCTGCTTTTTACTTAGTTCGTAGTCCTCCCTAACGGTTAAAATGCAGTTGTAAACTAAGCAGAAGCTCTCAATGTATTTCTTATTTTCCCAGCAAACAAAACCAGAAAGTTCTCGTTTCTCCTGTAATTATTAAACTTGTTTACCTATAGCTTACTCAAACCCCTATTTCAGATTCGCAGAAAGCAGCTTATACCACCTCAATGGACTTTATCTTTACAGTTCGCATCGACCAGGCTACGGTGACCCTAGTAAGCTGTGCTATGCGCTCCTACCAGTGATCAGGGTAGCTCACAAGCGAGCTGAGAACCTAAACCCGAAATACATAGTCTTGAGAATTGTCCTGGAGAGGTGCATTAAAGTGTGCATGTTCTACATAGCTTGTCTATATAAAGCACTCTTACCGGATGCATTGCAATGATCCAAACGACAACACCGAACTTCACGGTTTTTCACTCGTAGCGAACAGTCGAGCTCAAAACGCCTTAATCTCTTGGAAATCAGTTTCACCGAAGAATCACTATTGCACTATTCACGAGCACTCTTTTTAACGTGACACTGAGTGCAGTCAATAAGCCACCTGCACATATTGGGACAACAAGAAAAGATCTTTTCTACGACGAAATTCAGAATTATGTTATTCGCGCCCCGTTCGAGAATCTTACTAAGTACCGGGAAGTGGTTACGCCCACAAGAAACCAACTGAAGAAACTCGACCTCGATGAACGATATGAAACTAGAGACCCCTGGATCACGTTTGGAGATCCCAGTTGTCTGAAAGTCATCAGCACCCGCTTTCAACACCAGAAAGACACCTGTTAACGTAGTAGTCCGGCAATGTCACAGCCGATTATCAAATCGATAACATTTCGGGGAGCTCTCGCGAGGTGTTATTGGTCGATGAATGTCTAATATATCATGGTGGCTTGATGGGGAACCTCAGTAACACGAAACAGACTAGTATCAACCAATTTCAAGGTTAACCTTACGGCACGACTGGAACCTCGTCTACATGATGGATTCAATATTTTTAATCTAACAACTCGGGACAACTTTCAAACCCTATTAAACGCGATTTCATCTAGAATAGCTGAAATCGACGGAGATGGTAGCGTAGACAAAAAATGGACGGAGTAGAAGCATCCATTAACAGTTCCTACGACACAGGAAATATTGGGTTTCTGAAGAAAGCCTAACTACCGAGCCAAGGCTAGAGAAGCTAGACTCCATGACTCACCTAAGTACTACAATGTTCTCCGAGCAGAGCTACAGGAAATGGTACTAGTCTCGAATTGCAGACTGGATTGGAATCGCCAGCTAATTTGGGAATATCTGTCGACTTACTTCTTCGAGGAATGTGCGAACTCCTTCACTGCTATGCTACGGCAATGGCCACCTCATGTGCGGAAACGAACAAATGTCTTGAAGTTGGGTCGAAAATTTCAATGAGCAGCTCAGTCTCTCTTCCATCCAGTTTGCCACTGTAAAGCCACCAGCTGCTATAAAGCTATGTGAAATAAAGTTCGAACTTCCTAACAAATTTCAGATCAACTGGGCAATGAGAAACAAAATGTCACTTGGCGAAGGTGGCTTGTCAGCACAGAGACCGGCGGTGGCTAAACGGATGAGGTCATGGCTTTTGGACATGAAGGTCGCGGGTTCGAGTCCTCCCACCGTCGGTTAAGTTCCCCACGTAGCAGCCCTCTGCTGGCCGCGGCCCTCTTCCTAGAAGAAATTGATGTACATTGTTGTTTCATTAATAAAGGGAGTAAAAGACAAAAAATGAAAAGATACTCAAACCGTGTTAGCCAAACCTTACTGGGCCTACTGAGTACACTATTCGGTTGTATCTGGGGCAACGAAGTTTCACCAATGAAGGCGATAACACAATCTAGGCTTATTGTATTTCATCATATTGCGAAGATATTAGTCCCGTTAACTTAGTGGCCCAAATTTTAGCAGCCGCCCTGGTAAACAGCCCTGTTGCGGTTCGGCAGGCACAAACACGTTCTACCCAGTGCGGCTTTTGTTGAGCAAGAGGCTGTGTCGACCAGATCTGCGCTCAAAGGTGAACCTCATGATAAACTCCAGAATCCTGTTGAACTCTACACAGCAGTCGACTCCGTTGACAGAAGTTCACCCTGGAGAAAAATATAAAGTAGCAGAAGGTCAGAGGAGTACATCAATTTATTGGAATCTGACGGCTCGGAAACAAGGACAACCGTCCGCGCCTTGGGTATTGAGCCTCCAGAATTCTCGCACCCCGCTGTCATGAGCGCTGTCTGATCGGACCGTAGACGGTATAATCCAGTGAATCTTCAGCAGGCGTTAAGGAATACAAATAGACCACCATTCTTGGGTCACAAATCTTGAATTAGCCAACCAGAATGTTACACTATATAAGGCTTCGGAACTCTTCAGCCGGTTCTAGATGTGATACACATTAAATCCGTGGTAGTTGTCCTGGAAATAAGTATTTCGAAGACGAAGTGCTTCAGAACTCCCGAAAGCCCAATACTGCCCATCTCAATGGGAACTTCAAAAAGCACATCAGTTTAGTTTCCACGGTTCTATTATTCAGGAAGACGTCAAGTTATTTGACCAAACCAAATTGATGTGATCGCTTCTGGAAGACCTTATAAGCGGACAAAGTATGGGTACATAACGACCTTCATCAGTTCTCCAATGTAGCAGTCTACTATGGTTCGTCCTTGTCCTTCTCCAACCCCAAACAGAACCAATGAAGATGAACCCAATCCAACTACTTTTTTCATGCTGAAAATGTCATTTTGGCATTCAAAATTATATCCACTGAAGCGGAACTGAACTGTCTAAGTCTCCGGTGGTTCTTCGCAGTACCTGACTGGAGCAAAAGTTAGACCTTGCTTATACAGATCTCGCCGAAAATCGCAAAACAGAGCCGGGTGGAATCAGTGACATCCAAGAAACCAACTTATTCTCATGCAGTATTTGGTCACACATAAGTTTTGTTATTATAAAACAAATGTAAAATATTTTTGTAACGAGGCCAAGACGTTGGAAGGTCTGCCGAATAGGGAAGTGATTGGCGGTAGAAGAATTCTAACTCGCTACTTTTCCACAAGGAAACCAAGAATTCATCACGTTGGGCACATTTAAATCTATCGCTGTTGCTCATGCTTCTACCGGTTGGACTTTCCTCAACAAAATTCTATTATATTAATGTCCTTCCACTCAGCACTACAGGGCCCAGTGTGATCCGTCGGACTTTCCCCAGATCACTTCTGTACTCAGGGTAATCCTTCAATCGCCGTTTCCTCCTTCTTAAACCAGTAACATGAAGGCAGCTTGGTTGGCAGTTCTGACAAACAGAATTGGTCCAACCGTGGGAAGAATCAGATAGTGAAAAATGCCAATTTGTAAATCCAGTGCGTTACAAGATGTTGTTCTATCCCCTTTTCTTTTTATAACTTACATTAACGAACTGTCTGACATCATGGAGCCTACCTGTTTAAGCATACTATTATCACTATCACTTTCATTTGAACATTCTAACCAGTTAAAAGTCACATCATGGAACGATAGCCTCTGTGACGTCGTCATGTAGCCCGGTCATCCCGTCTAAATCTTTACGCCAACAAATGCACTGACTGTATATCTCCCCTGAACCGTTCCTCGCCTTGATCGCCTGATACGCATGGAGAGAAAATGGATGCACTGAGTAGTCCATGTTGAATACTTAAGTGTTATTCTCGAAATTATTCTTGGCACCATGGCTGGAAAGCCGCAAAGTCTTTTCTTTCTAATAATAAAGTTGCATCAATTTTGCGTTGATGTCCTCTTTCTGTTCTACTTTATTCCAATCCTGTGATTTTACTGGTTCCGGTGAACACCGATTTTAGGGAACTGTGGTACAACGTCAAAATGGCCAGTCAATTTACTCAAAATTTTTTTCTGTCCTCGTTCGCAACATTTATAACGTACACATTATCGCGTTTGAAAGTCATGGATATAATTCCTTTCGACAGAACTGTTCCACTGGAACAAATTATCTGCGGATAAGTCCGAACCCTTCAATCGACCGCACATTCCAAACTGTGCAGTACAACAGATAACCCACGTCACTGTCGACGTAGGCTAGTTCTAGGCTTTTCCAACCTGCTTGAAACTGAATCTTAGCAAAATCAAGCACCACTTTCGTCACTTCAACCGAATCATTCAGCTTGATAATCGGGGTAAATAATTAGTACATTGAAGATTATTCTTTCCCATTACCTCAACAGTTTTTTACTCTTTGTTATGCATTTTGAAATCAAGCTGATGTCGTGGTTAAACCGAACCTACGCTGACAGTCTCATGTGAATGAGAGCTGTGTTCTGTTGCCACGGATGTTCGTGTGTTTTTTATGGACAGTGTTAGGATTGACGGAGAAACTAGTCGATTGATCTATCGGTATTCCGGTGTAAAACTCAGTTGCCGTGTTGGTCGCTCGAATGGTGGACCGAAGTTGGCAAAGTAATGACGGGGTTAATTGGCGCCATTTGTAAGGGAGTCACGAGATAATCCTAGCTGTATACATTGCAGATGAATTTGGGGATGCTGTGATGTGCAAGGTTGGAAAACATAACCAGTAAAGATAATATCCCTGAACAACAAGGCTAGCTCTAACGGGCTGTGCATCAGTAAAGAATGAGATTCTGTTAGCTATTGACTTGGATATTCGGGCTATTCCTTATGAGTTCATCAGCGATCAGCATAATCTTTTGGCTTTTTTTGGCACTTATGGTTCCATCGTGCACGTAGCATTCGGTACACGATGAATATTCAATCCTTTGTGAATGACAACTGCTGGTGCATGGTGAATATTCTGCTCAGTGAACCCCGAAGGACTATAACAGCAAAGATCAAGAAAAAAATAACAGTACCTTAAAATTCAGCTCACTATAGAAGAGATTTGAAAAGCTATCGGATCATCACGTGGATGTTGGTGGTGCAAGAATAATTTTGTTAACTTTGCCACTAAGATTAGCGACTGGGTATCAACAAATCATTCTCATCAATGATCGTTTATCGCAGTTAATACTGTTCCTATTATTACAGTAAAGATAACTGTTTTAGAGTAAAAGGAAAGTAAAAAACTTTGTTGCTGAAAATTCATTAAACGAATCAGCCTCAGACCCACAAAAAATAACATCAATTTGGGACTACATGGGCTGACAAAACTGATTTGAATCTGCAAGGTTCTCAAACTTTCGGAAATGTACCGAAGGTAGAAACAGGTTTATTTTGCTCAAATCGTTCAGTGAATGCTCAGAACTACCAAGAGCGAAACAACATGGCTATGGTATTTTTTAACAGCAAATGCAGTTACTCGTAAACCCCTTATTGCTAGACGCCAAAAACGTCACTCGTTCTTTTGTAAAAAATGATATGGACCTTCAGACGATAAGACAACTCGTTTAACAGGAACAGCTGCCATCGAGGCGATCGATATGATGAATACACGTATGTATTCTCGAATAAATGCGATCAGCATCGTAGTTATTTTCAATGAACGAGTGTGATTATCACGAATTCCAGTTCGATCATGCCTTTTTCTTTCTATGACATACTTCATGTATGAGTGCAATGGAACAGCCATGTCCTATAGTCATCACCTCCACACTGGTTCAGGAGACAGAGGCGGGCCCAACATGTTGAATGTGAGATCTTATGTGGAAGGCGACAATAATTCGAAGGTTCGAGCAAAAGCCTATCAAACAAACGGCGAATGGAACCAAGTGTACCCAAAGCGGATGCACGTACCCATTCCGTGTGGGATCTAGCTTTCAAGGTCAACGGGTTTAAAACACTCACGCATGGTCGCTCTTGTTTCCACATTCTGTATGACGTAGGCCAAGCAGTAGTTCTTCCAACCTACATGTTGAACTTTTGGCAAAGCTGACTGCAAACAGCCAGATCTCCAGCCGCGCATCAGTCTATCCAAGTCTGTTGAAGAGCCTCTCCGTCAGCTGTTGATCGGATAGTACCCCATTTCTTGAAATTGCCCTCATAAATGAGACATGATGAACTGACGCCAGATTGTTAATGTATACCAAGAAAAGCGGGGATCGGGAGCTGGTGCTCAGAACACGCCAAAAGCGATACCAAACCATCGTGAGAACGATCAGGCAACTCTGACAGGAGAGAGACCATCAAGCAGGAAATAGGCAATCCAGAGTAATAGTCCGTTTTCAGCGTTAATAGCTTGGGGTTTCAAAAGCAAGCGCCCATGTAGGACTTTACTGAAAGACTTGGTAAAGTTGATAAAGCTGATTTCTGTGAGGTCCTAGACCTCCAACCAGCTTTCGCGAACCAGGAGCAAGTTAGATATACCTGATAGGTGCCTCCAGTACCGATGTTATTGCGGGAAGAATAGACGACGTTCTCCTATATGACCACTCAGTCGAATGACAGCCAGACCTTCTACAGCCGTGCTCATGATGGAAGAGAAATAAATAGGGGAGTAACTGACGACAGCCACCTTGGAGCCAACCCTGAAGAAGGGGACAACAATGTCTTTTTTCACTCCTGGGTAGCCTCCCATACCGAGATGTATTGAAGACCCTTGCAAGTGATAGGGCAAGGAAGTCAACTACCTCACCTACCACAAGCAGGTACATATAGTCTGGGCCAGGAGACTGGCTGACTTTCTTAGTACACAGCACTGCAGCAATCTCTCCCAAAATTTAACGGGATTGAATTACAGGGCTCTGGCTAGCATCATAGGTAACCGCCGAACCTCGGTGGAGTATACGGACTTGTATCCTAGTACGCTCATCTAATGGTCGTCTGGATTCACTAACGAATTGTCCTCCATCAATGTTGGGTTGTCAGTTTTGGTTCTGTTGAGCCGCATCAGATAGGCAATCCAACGTTTAGGAGTGTTATATGGGACGGCTTGTCTGAATTCTTACCTCCGACCACACGTGGAGCTGTAATTCAAGAACGATTTGAAATCAACAAATAATGCCGTAGACTAAATTAAGGCTAGCGATACACACGGGCGTTAAGAACACAGAAAGAATGAGCAAGCTTATTATAGTTATATTTATTTTTGGAATTGGTTCGTAATCATCCTTTAATGTAAATAAGGGGTTGGTCCTTGTTTCTCTTCGTCTTTCTTTTCAGCGTTTCCTGTGGTTTGTGAGCAGTATTCTAGCCATTTGTCAACTTCCGCCACCCAATTTCTTCAAACACCTGGAAGTTTGTGAAACAGGGATAGATTGCCGTTGGTGAACTGCATAAATACTGACTTACCAGTTTCAGTGCCGGTATAGGAGCATCTCAAACTAACGGTTAGTGGTTCTTCAAAATTACCCTTCTTTGCCCACTTCAGTGCAGTGCAGAGGTTCAGAAGCTGCCGTTAATTCTCA
The DNA here is from genome assembly GCA_008360955.1 of Fasciolopsis buskii. NCBI lineage: Eukaryota > Metazoa > Platyhelminthes > Trematoda > Plagiorchiida > Fasciolidae > Fasciolopsis > Fasciolopsis buskii. Next base: position 231,511 of record LUCM01004306.1, on the reverse strand, counting down.
TACCCGAAATGTGCAGATCGTTGCTGTTGCCAAGTTTGACTCTTGTGGGGAAGTAAAAAATGAATTCCGAGGGCGTAGGGCATGTGTGCTTCGGTGTGATACAAGGGCAAATGTCTGGCGCAGGCAATACACTCCACTGTGGATCTTCTGTCGGGCCAAATCAATGCCATGTGGGCCGTCCAGAAGCTGGGACATGAGTGTGGCCGCCATGCGAGCTACGTTAAACGGAATTCTCCAAGTGTTATGCATAGCGTCCGATCTCGGCAACGGTTGAACACAAAGTCGCCGCTAGATGGCTGAGACCACATGGTCGCTGCTCTCGATGGACGGAAGGTGAACAACTTCCTGGACTTCCGAGCTCCTTTCAGAAATAAGCAGCTTGAGGATAGAGTTCTGATTGGGGAGAGTACGTGTCGATAGAGACATTTACTGAATCAACGACAAATCCTGAAGAGCAGAAAACAGCTCCTTGGAAAAATAATCAGCATCCAGCAGATGTCTTTAGTTGACCCAGTTAAAATGGGGCGATTAAAGCCGCTCAGAATTAGATAGTGTCCGTCAAAAGCCCATATTTGTATACCAATCAGGATATCAATAGGGTCAGTACCCCGAATATTAAGTATCCACAGGCGGTAAGCCTCAGGTGACGTCATAAAGCCTTGGTGGAACCCTTCGGATCCAAATGAAATTCCTGCAGTGCGAATGGCATGTATGCCCTAAAGGAAAGAACTACCCCGCCCCCTCCCCGTCCCTTCAGAAGGGCCACGTCTGAATCCGGAGCGTCCCCACTTAGTTACGTTTCCGTGAGGGCCAGGACAGCAGTCGTTTTACTCATCAAGAAATGCCCCTTTCCGTGTCTTTTGTTCAGCCGCCTGCAAAACTGGATAAGACCACTTCGGCCCTTGTTTCTGTTGTTGGTCGCTACAGACAGGGGCCAGCCGAAGACAAATGCAAAATTCTGGATCCGAGATCAACTCACTAGATCCGGGACCACCGAGGAAGCTGTTTCCATGGTAGGCCACCTCATGCGGGTCCATCTCCTAATCAAGCAAAAATCCTGAATGAAATTGTTATCCTCGCCCTTCATGCTACGCTACCAAAAGTCTGGTTGTGACCTTTTCCATCTTCCGGTGGTCCTCAGGATTAAGACCATGTCTTAGCCCGGGTGTCTTACTCGTCAGAAACCAGGGCCGATGAAAAACCTGATCAATCTTCTCGCCTGAGATCAAAACAACTTTCACAGAACAAGGTGTACCGCGCTCTTGGAGTGTGTGAAGAGGAAAAGCAAATCTCACACGTGAGAATCTCACAAACTCTTCATTGTCTACTATGTAAATCTTTCCGAAAAAGAACCTAATTGCAACAGACCTCATTCAAACGGCTCCTGAGAGATGGAAGATGATTCCACTATGCTGAACGTCAAAAACATTGGGTTTAAGTGTATATTGTACATCATTGAACAGACGGTGCTGGAAGCGAAGAATCACTGTATCTCTCCTGGTTGACTGTGGCAGGCATGCTAGCTGATTGACTGTTCCCTGTAGCGTGCGGGGGAGTTAGAGGGGTATCTCCTCCTACTGGTGTCCTACTCCGCACAACTTTTACCCTCCGCGCCAGTATCGACGGCCTGTTTACTGGAACTTTCACATGTGAGAAGGCATCGCTTTTGATGACTATTTCCTGAACCGTAGGGATCAGTCTCAAAGAGTTTTGCCAAGGAGGCAGAGACTGACAGAACAGATTTTAGCCCAGCTTGGGCTTCAGCCGTTTTCGACACAACAATCTGAGCAGAAGGATTTGGTAAAATCCGTTTGTCATACTACCAGAACAGCACAGACCTCTGAGATCACCTCGGAGCAAGCTAGATGTTTCCATCCATCACAGCTACACACTGGAGAGTCTTGGCCCGACGGGCTAAAATTCTGGCATAATTCAGTTGCACTTGAGACGAGTAGTATTGTCTACAGTCATGAATGTAATAACCCAGCGAATGACACGAGAAAAATATGCATGGAAGCAGAATCATAAGCGTAAAATTCGGTGCACATTCTACAGATTTCACAAAAATAAAGGGAGTCGTCTGAAACTGGAGTAAAACGAAGTCTTTAATCCATCACTAACACAACTACACACGGACGCTGAGCAACCAGACAATGTAAAATGGATTGAGCATATCCAAAGTTCAGATGATAGTGAAGACGCTAATAGAATGAAATACAGCTCTTGGTTTTACGTAAAAGGTTGAAGACATTCTGGTTGGTGGAATCCATTCCGTACAGTCGTCTTCGCGGAATTTTTGGATTTCAAAACTACTTGTCTCCATGGTTCTTATTGGCTGCTTGTCTACGCAGACGGGCATGAAGCACTACCGGATTTAATCAAGCGGCTTGGGCGTAAGCTCACCACAAAGACTTATTTCCTATCCTGTATCCTTTCATACTTTTAAATTGCACCACAGATTTGCACTGAAAGACGAAGATGAAGAATAACGTGCGTCTTTTTGTGGGTGGCTTGTTGAGTTACTCAAAATACAACCTACTTTGTGTGAAGATATATTTTCAGAAGAATCTGCATTCCTTTTTCAAGGTGGAGTAAATCACAAAAGCAGGTCTATTGGGAACGAAACAGTCTGCGAAGTTTGTTGGATGCACATCAGTGTTTCATCACCGTGGCAATGATGTAGTTTGGTTTGCGTGGTGCAGCGATTGTTGAACCGTGTTCATTACGCATGGTGGTGCAACCCGGTCAGAGCCGTAGATTTCATCGACTGGTCTGCGTGCTGCAAGCATGCAAAATTCAGCTTCTGTGCCTGTTTTTGTTGAGGTAACAAGTTAAGGATTTTTGCTCTACTTCAACTCAGACCGTTTCCTTGATGGACCCTGTAAGGAAACACACCGAAAGAGCAAAGCGGCACAGCCATCCATCCACAACAGACTAACAGCTGAAGTTTGGTTCAACCATGACATTAGTCAATTAACCTTCGGAATGCATATCAAAGAGTATAGGACTCGGGAGTTAATAGAAGAGAACGATTTTCAATGTACCTCTTGGTCACGTCACTTTACAGATAAAAGATTCGGTTAAGAAGACGAGAACTGCACTCGAGAATACGGAAGGTTCAGTGAGTCTCAAAGGAAATACTTAACTTGTAAATTTGTTATTCTTAGATTATACCCGAAGTCATTCGTGATTTCTTGGAGGCTTTATCTACGAAAAACTAAACTGGATTGCTATTTACTTGCGGTCCTCCCTTACCAATATTTAGTCCGGTTTCTTGGTAGACCCTATGAAAAGGGTTTTAACGAAATGACGCTTATATTGAGTTAAAGAAGTGCTAACCAAGAGATGTTATTGGTCGGTTCAAGTAAATTTTTTCGAATCGGTCCACACTAGAATTCATTCTTTCCACTGGTTTTGTTGGTCAATTTTGTCTTCTTACGTGAAATGGATATTTTTGTGTTGTTATGGGAATGATTACCTTGGTGCTGGATGTCTGCCGAAAATCCCTGTCACGAATGTCCGATTTTGATTGGGGTATTGTTATTTAGCATGCGAATAAAATCTACGCTTTGCGCATTCCGAATAGATGATTTCTGGAAATTATTCAATTGCTTATCTGCCGAGCTTGAAGCAAGTGGCTGGCAGTGGCCGGGCAAATAAGGTCGTTGCGTTTGGACGTTAAGGTCGCGGTTTCGAATCTTCCAACCATCGGTCAACTTCCCCAATCAGAAACCGTCTGTTAACCGCGACCCCCTTCCTGAAAAATGATGTACATTGTTATTTCACTAATAAAGGAAGTAAAAGATAAAAGATAAAAATGATAACAGAGGACCTCGAAACTAGACTGCATAGAACTAATAAACCACCCGGTAAATTGTGTTATCCTCAAGTCAACGAGGGGATAATCCAAACGGCAAAACACAGAATTATGGGACCATACAGTAACCAATAGGTAAAAAAACTGCCACCAATGTCCATACCTACATTCATTGCAATAGGAGACGGAAAAATGTTAATGCAACAGAAGCACCGAAGAATTTCACGACCACAGAACGTAATGTATTCGACCAATTCATTTATTTTGGAAACTATCCAGTGGAAAATTCCCACTGGGCGATAACCAACCTCTGTTCTTAGTTTCTATTGTTATCAGTTCACATGTCTCACTACCGTGACCTTCACTCTCGGAGGCTGGCATGTTTTGGTCTGACCGTTGTTGGTTTATTCCAAATGTACAGCCAGCCGATCCCGAATATTAATTCAGTTACGCACATTCTTCATCGCACACTGATTTTCGCGATTACAACTTAACGGCGCGAACAGTTCACTGATTTGAAACTTTTCATGGTCATGGTTTTTCAAGTTATTTTGCTCATCAGCCGGCTTGGGTGCTTGCTTTTGGCTAAGTGAATTATTTATCCATCAAGAGACACTTGTAGTCACATGCAAACCGAAGCGATTACTGGATAGGTGATTGCAGTTCAAAACCTCTCCTTAGCATGGTTTAATCTACCCATCAAAATGATAGATGGATGAGCAGTCAACTGGGACGTCTCCAAACCAGGTCATTTCATCGTGCACTGGTGCTGTTTGTTCAGCTTGATAAGTAGCTCGAGTGGTATAAGCACGACGAATATCTAGTAAATCGGATTAGACACTTAGCATGCACAGGAGCAGACCACTTCAATTTTAACGATAAGACGTCGGAGTCCAACTGGTTACGAGGTTATCGAATATGAAATGTCATCCTACGGTCGTTCATCGATCATGTTTGTGCACAAACACACGCAAACACGAATCTTACTGCCTGCATAATTACAAAGTAGAGAAGACTGGTGGCCTTTTGCTGGTAAGACAATTGCACAACATCCCAGTTCATTTATAGGTTTGTTGAGGATACCAATCACAACATGGGAGTGAAACTAGCAATTTTATCTGGTGATTAAATTATCATTAAACATTCATCAGCTCACTACATAATTCCAAAGGGCAAAAAAGAGTAGAAAATTGTGAAATACTATGGCTTATTCTCAGAATCATCACACTGCACCTAAACGATAGTAGTTCATCAATGAGAAAGATGAGACAACTTGCAAAAATTTCGTAGAAGATGAAGAGAAGGTATCGTAGAATGCTAGAGTCAAATAAATTTCCGACAGTTGCGGGCAAACGACTGAACCTGTAAGGGAACTCTTTTGTTAACTGCAGAAAACTATTGATCATTTCCGCCTGGCTGCATTCCTTGAAGCGATCATCCATGATATGCTCATTTTATGTACGGTGCGATGCACGAAGTAACCGATAACTTCAATATGAGCAGAACTATGGAGACATGACATGTGGCTTATTAGTCACCTGATGGGTAAGGGTGACCTACCAGTAGGTTCAGAGGATAAAACATTGTTGTGCTTTAAGACCATTAGGTTGATTAACACTAGTGGGATAAAAGAGATTTCAGCTCTCAATAAAAGTGTCGTAACATCTCACGACAAAATGCCTTGCTCACGCCCTCTAGGTTTCGCAAAAATCTGACAATAAGCACACTACAAAGGAACGCATAAATCCTCTTCAAGAATAAGGTTCCGTACCGACTTCGCTTTTCCAATTCTGGAAGGAGATGTTTTATTCATTCAAACGCTCAGAACGAAACTCTTCCAGTGGCACCAGAGTATCGCGAAACTGAGCGTAATGGAAAAGCGATATATTGAATCCCTTGCACACGAGTTGAGACCTCTCGTAATAGCTTCAGAGTGTTTTAAAGATCCAACTACTACCCCCGAATTACAATCGGCTGATTATGCGGGTAAAATAGAAGCAAAAGGATCACAAATGCTAAACAAACCAGGTAGGTATGACAACGAATTCGGGGCTCCAGGTAAGATAAAATATGCTTGCATTGTCCAGTTATATCTGGTAGGATTTGCAAAGAAATTAGTGTGTGGTCGAACCCTGACAGTAGACGTTAGTTTGGGGCTGATAGATGGTTCATAGAACAAAAGCTGTACTCACATTCGCCAATTTTTTCACTACTCTGTTGACCTGTAGACGCACTGGAATAGTATGCAGTTCTATGGTGTTTTTACTTTTTCTCAAGTTAACCATTATTCTGAAGCATAGAGTTTGTGAGTTTCCGTTTACCTTCATACAATCATCGTTGATTACGAACTGATGAGAAGCCCGAACTTGGATTTCAGACGCTGGTATGTGTGTGTGCTTGGGTGATTATCAGTTTTGCATTGGACTTGTATCTCTACCGAACAAAAGTTGGCCGACATAATCATTGTTTAAATTTATGTAGGTTGGAAAAATTTTCAAAATAGGCAAACTATATTGGTCGAGGCAACAGCACGAGACATCCTAAAGAACAGTTTTTGATTTCGCTTCATTGCATAAAATCATCTTTACTGTAGCTGAAAACATGTCCTAAGCTTTTAAACGGTAGCTAAACATTTTCCGCAGTCTATTTCCTTCTGTCATTATCAGGAAAGATCAACTGGAAACATAGTCATTTGAGATTTTGTCTAATAACGCTTTGAATGACCTATTTTCCTTCCCTTAAACTTAGCACACTTAATGTCACCACCAACTGGGCTATAACATGAGGCAAGTCAAATACCGGTAACATTGTCTTATCACATGATAATTACTCGGGACACCAGTTACAGTACTGGGGGAGCACGTGCAGACGATAAAAAAACTGACTGTTTTGAAAAAAAATGCTTTAGTTAGATATTTGAATGATTCAGAATTCATGACAAATGCAAGAAAAAGCTTCGACAAGGTTTGGAGCAGCCAACTTTAGGATGCTGACTACGGTCCACCGAGGCACCCGGACGAGAGCGTTTTCTGTAGTCTCTGGTTTCAAATTCACTTAGCAAAATTCGATCACCGGTAGCCTGAGCATTTCGTCAGGACGTATATAAATCAACTGTGTGAGGATATCTTCACCGAGTCTTGTGGTTATTAATTCAGGGTTTTAAAGTGTTTTCTGACGTTTAGTAATTGAACACCGTTAGAGTTTCGATTTAGGTTGGTCAGATGCTTGCGCTTGGAAATTAAAAAAACTGTAATCAGTGGGACATAAAAGAAACGGCACGAAATTAATGACTTCTACATATTTGGAAAACTCGTGTCTGAAAAATATTACTCCAGAAGGTTCTCATCAGTAAGCAGACATGGGACATTTATAAGGAAAAATCCACAAAGCGGATATGTTTCCCCGTCCAGTCGTGAACTTCACACTTGGTGAACCTTGAAGTAGTAAGCCTTCGCTTGACCCAACGAGCTTTGGACGATAGCTTATCTAGAGCCGAAGATCCAGGCCTGCCTGAAAGGTCAAGTGTTGGAGGCCCAACAAAGTAGTTTCCTGGTCCTCCAGGTTGGGTTTGATTTGATCAGGGAACTTAGTCGGAAAATTGAGCGGAAAAATAAGTGATCCAAGTAGGTTGGAATCCACTCAACTACACTCCGCTGAACAGGTTCTTGTGGGAATCAAAAGTTTTGGTTGGGAACCCTAAATGTTCTCCTGCTCGCCGTTCAAAAAACCTTAATGAATAGCACAAACAATAAAATTCACACTTTATCGGTCGTCGGGCCGGATAATCAGGACCACGCTATTCATTATTTCGAGCAGCGTATGTAGATGTAAGTATACGAATGCTCCAAGTTCCCGTGCTGGGTTAACGCCCCACTGCCTTGAGGTTATGACTGTCTTGTGGGCAGCCGCGGGGTATCGATAGCCTCAATACCCCTGCATCCATTCTGCAGAGAACCTTTCTAATTTCCTTTCTTCCAAAGTAAGGATTACGCACTTTACCACGACGAACTGCAGCCAGACGGATTTGTCTGATGGCAGCATTAGGACTTCAGTTGGGTATTTTAGAATACTGACTAAAAAGGGCCAAGAAATTCTATTTTGGGGCTCATCATAGAGCTATATTCGATACTGTCTAATTAACAAAGCTCTGAGTATGATAGTGTTGCCAGACCATTATAGCAGTTTTAATAACGCAGCGGGACCAAATTTAGGGCCATAATGTCGATACAAAAAATCCATCGATAAATTTCTTCTAGACGATAACATCTTTTGATCTAGTGCCTGGTTTTCAAATGAACATGGGCCAGAAATGTTCAACTTTTTCCACAGTCTGGTCACATGCTCAGCTGTTCAACCTTCATGATGCCTGCACGATATAAAGACAAGACCGAAGAACGATCGAGGGTGATATTTTTTGATTGAATAACCATTTAAACAACAAAAGGGTTGCAGAGGTTCTATTGTCAAACTGATTCACGCAGTAAAAGTGTGCCCAAAGTCAATCCGCTAATCCGGTGAGCCGAGATGATACTTATGGTAATCCGTCCCTAAAGAGAATCTTCACAGCATGCATCCGCTGGCGATGGAAGATCTGCGAACTGCATATTCATTAACGATCATCGCAGTTAGGAAGCTGAAAGATTACTGGTGAAATTTTCGAAACGAATCAAATTGCGGTTTGGGGAATTGCAGGGAACAGCCAAATGCCGCTGAAAATATTTTGACCTTATCGCTCTAATACACCCATCAAAGAATCGTGCGAAATCTTGCGGATTTTCATTAGTTCTAGACTATTCTGACCTGTATAACATCGAAATGAAAACAAATTCTTCGTATTCTTTTGTTATTCCGTGCCACATATGTATATTCAGCTCCAAAAAACCAGAATCCTCCAAAAGCAATGCAAAGCGATTGAATTGTAGCTAAAGGTGAGAACAAACCATCTATTTGAGATCTTCAAATTAATAGTCACTCACGATTAGGCAATGGAGTGTGTTCGTGCACTTCGGATAGCAAATATCGACGCACCAGCAATGATGAGGAAGAACGAGACAAAATATAAATAGTGAAATTGCACTTGAAATAACCAGACACCGGCCAAGAGTCCCCAAATATCCGCAGTGAGTAGAGATAGGTTGATGAACACTGCGCTGATCCGACTTATCGTGAAAGCTGTAACAGAATCGAGCGCAAACATGCTGAATGCATAACCAAAGTAATACAGTAGAGCAATCATCGGAATTTTCTGCCCTCCCAAAGAACCCTTCCAGAGTAGTTCATATAGTTTCAGATGTTCCAATAAAAGACTGTATACCGCACCAAATAGCGCAGCAACAATTGAAAACCATGCAAGATAATTCACGGAGTTAAAGTTCTGAATAAGATGTTCCTGAAGCACACTGGAAAGCCCGTACAAAATTGCTCCAAGTACAGCCAACATGTCACCAAACATCACAAGTGTTCGGGTCCCGTTCACCGTAGCATTCGGTTTTACATTGAGCACCGTGACTTGGTTTTCCGCGGCAAGAAAGTCGGCACCGATCATCATGACCGCACCGAACAAACAAATCCCCGCACCCACATAGTGCGTCCACGTGTAGCGATAACGTAGGAGGAAGTAACTGAGCAACATCGAGGTTGGAATACCGAGGCAATCGAGCAGCTGTATACTGGTCACATTAGTGTATGCGTAAGCGGCCAAAGTCGCCCAAAATGCATGCAAATCAATACACCCGGCTACAGCATAATAGAATGCCCTCCAGCAGAGAGGGTGATCTCTTGTCCCCTTGGAGATAGCAGTTTGTGGCTCCGGATCCAGACTTCGTTGACACACGCGAACTGTCCCGAATACAACAAACAGTATTAAGTAATGTGGAATATTTTGCGTCAGTGGTAAGTTGAAACCCAATCGTGATAACATGGCGGCACACACGGCAGATGCACCAAGTAGACCGGCTAAAACTTGTCCGACCAAGAGTACCAGGATTAAGTGTTTCGTACTGCCACAAATCTGCCTGAAAGCACAGAACTTGGAATGCTTTGGATTAATACTGGCCAATTCTCCATAGCTCTTTTCAGTATTCCGCTTTTTCCCGGTATCTTTCATGGTTCGAACTGTTCGGACTCTGAATCAGATGTGTTGTTTATAGGCGGGAAAATGGCAATCTGTCTCAATAGATAACTCCTGTGAGTACTAGCACCATGGTTGAGAAATCGGTCCCGTATCGCGATTCGGAACGGGCATCCATAGGTGTACTCGGTCTCGACTGACTGACATCTGTTTCTCATACCACAGTTTCAGCCAATCATGGCTATTGACAAATGAGAATTCACCTGAGCTCTACATAGTTTAGCAAGCACATACACGTGCTCGCACACACCTACAGACCTACAAATTTACGCAGATGTACACGCGATTGCTTAGAAGTGTGACGATGTTAGCTGATTAAACAGCTAAAAACTACACGAATGAAAGAAGGCCCGCCCGCAACACCCGATAACAATTTTTTGTGATGATTACGCAATAGCTGACCCGCCTGTCCGAATGCATCTTGTACAGGAAGATTCACTTCCCCTCCTTGGGTTGTCCGCCACTACACCTGAATAGAAGGATAAAATGAAACATGGTCAGTTCACAGTGTTGGGTAGAGTAAGAAAAACGGCACGACTAAATTGCATTGAATCCGCTGAGGTGCACCATCCATTCGTTAGGCAAAGTTTATCCAATTAAAATACATTTATGTTACTTTAGTTTCAGTCAGTGTTTACCACAAACATTTTACCAGGTGTGTGTGTCTGTGTGCAAGCAACATCTACCTACAAATTCGGTCTCATTTAAATTGGAATGATTTCAATAGGCACGCAAATTTATGTAACCATCAAAAACCTTCTTCTCGCTGGAAGATCTGGAAACAGGTGAATATATTCAAGAAAAGATTGTTACTCAAAAACTAGTGTACAACCCAGACACTGATTTCTCTTATTTATTTACATTTATAAAATAAAGAATTTTCTGTCGATTAAAAAAAACAATCACGCAGCATATTGTCATATCTGGCTTATTGAGATCCTATTCAGTTCTGTCCCGGCACAAGTTTCAATGCCATCCTTTGCCCCTCTTTCCCACCCGATGTAAACTACCTGAGCTGCTATGGGACATAGCCATACTCATGCGCTAGTCGTGTTATAAAATGCGAGAGGGGCGGTTATTAGTGGTGTTAGTTGTCAAGAGAATAGCTGGCCGGAGAAAAGTAAGTTTGCACGCAGAAAGCGAAATGGCCGGATTACATTGCCAATTGTAATTAGTTGTTAATGTATACCATCGTCTAAATCAGACCGTCTGCATTAAATTTAGACCAAGTGGGTTCAACAAGGCATAACAATTACCTAATTATCCGTTACTACGTAGACTGCTACTATCATTTGGTAAAGAATTTGTTTATAGCCATCTCTAGGGTTAATTTTGATTGACCTGTTCGAAGGGAGCTTTCCGATTTTTCCAGGGGGGGCAATAAATCCCCATCTCTGCTTAGATCTCAGATTTCTCTGTGTGTATCGCACGGTTCCACGCATGGCTAGTGCAGATGATTCTGTTTATTTTGTTGCCTGGTGCGCCATCTATACAAGGATGCTGGCTGGCAGTTTTGAAAGCAACTTCCGCGAGTTCCAAGAGGCATGTTCAGTAATTTTGAGGGGCCTATTCTTCAGGTGATGTGCAGTTGGTTCTTCAAATATGATCATTTGAACAGAAACTGTGGAAAAAGGCAGGCATCCAGTTGCCGTATCCATATGTAAAATAGGACACTATCTAGCTAAAGTATGAAGGAAACCGTCTGTCGAAATGTTTTATTTTCAATGTAATCTTACTTAAATAGGCAAGCCGATATGCGTTGCGAAGCTCAAGTCAGGATTGGGACAACTAGAACATCCTACTACTTGCAGAACTCTCAGTCTGGTTTATAGTCACAATTTTCACTTTCTGATTGAGTCGTTATATGTACAGAATCGTCAGCTGACTTCTTTGGAGGAACGGAAGGTCTTCGAATTGATGGACACATTTCGGGACAATGGGGAGATTAGGCAGTTCCAGGAGAAAAACGTAAAACTTACGTTATACATAAATGACGTCTTTTCCATAAAACTGGGACATCCCACGAGGGGAAACAGCATGAAATCGTAAAGTTGAAACCGATATTAGATGATCACTGCACGTCCGAGATGGCGTGTGACAACAGCAGTATGCAGAGCGCTTTTTGCATCCCGCTGCAGTAAATGACTCAATATTTCTAATTCCAACATAATACTGGTAGGTGTCGTGCACCACTCAAATCGTGGTGCTTTCGTATTGCAGAGCTCAATGGTAGCGAACACCATGGGTTTAGCTGGCCTTGTGATGCACACGATTTTACCTGGCGAAAGCTCAGATAGCTATCTGTGAGTCCTGCAATTCATGGTTCGCTTTCTTCCGGCGACTTGGGATTATAAAACGCTTATCTTCAATCGCAGCTTGCCACACTGTAGCACGTTTGTAGACAGCTTTCCTAGAAGTTGTGTTCTCTTTGTCGATTTCGTGCGCCTCAAGACTTAAAACGGCGTTGTAGTCGTCTGGACGGGTGTCAGCAATACGATAAGCAGCACGTCTTTCAGTGGATACCGCACATGGTCTTATCCCCGACGAAATTAAGGTTTCATCAACTACGGCCGAAAGGGTGTTTGATTTGCACGTACAAAAGCGTCCGAACAGACCATGTTCGCCAACGAGAACAGGATCCGTGTGATTCTTCATTCAGTCTCCAGTGGGTCTTCCATAATTTCACCAGCTGTCATTGAGGCGAGCGAAGGAGTGCAATGCAAGATCCATGGATGGTGGTAAATGGTGATCGTTCTAAATTGATGTTTCTTTTGAGTACGTCAATCCTGTCAGATTTTTGGAATAGGAGCCAACACCGAAAGTGACACCTAATTTAGAGCGGCTAGAAAAGTCGGAAAATGGTGTTACCGGTTTAGTGATCACCATGCGCATGTTGGAGGGCGCCAACTTTCGTTTTTTAGTGAACCAGATTGACGTCATGCAGGCTGTTTACGCTGCTAGGCCAGATGCGAAAATCTGGTTCCAGCTCAGTCGCCAGTCTGCAACCGTTTGAATTATTAAGACCGACGACAATGTAAAACAACCGGGTTGCACAAAGGGGATGTAATCTCCAGAAGAACCATTTCCCAGGGCGAGGTACCAAAATTTACCGGCAATAGATTTCGAGCTTATTCTTCAAAACATTAACAAGCTTGATTTGGTCAAAAAAGAAAAACAACTGCAGACAGTAGCGTTTCAAAGTTTCCGGACAACAGTAGCATCCCACTTTAAGTTGACCTGCAAACGACGACGATTCGATGTCCCGAGGTCATCCAGAAAGGCGGAAGTTTGTAGTGTTTGCTGTCAAGTAAAACCAAACGTCGACATAAACGACACCATATCCTGCGTTGTCTGCTGCCGTTAGAAGCGACTGGCAAATGCAAAATGCTCTGACTATAAAAATCAGTCAACCTACACTTGCATGCCTGACAGAATGATGCAGATTCGGAGAACATAAAAACGGTGCTTATGGAACCACCACACTTTGATTGCCGGTCCATGAGGCCATCATTTCGTGATTGCTTCTACTGGTTAGCAAATCACCACAGGAATCTTATTTCATGTATGCAGTTGAGTATGGGCATGAGTAACTTAGCGGAAATTAGGTGTTAACTAACGGACGGCGGTGGTCAGACGGATAAGGTCGTGGTGCTCGGACGAGAAGTTTGCGGGTTTAAATCCTCCCACCGCCAGTCAAACGTTCCTACTTGATAACCCTCCGTTGGCAGAAGTCTCCTTCTTGAAAGTGGCATACGTTGTAATTCCATTGACAAAGGAAGTGAAAGATAAAAGATAAAGATAAAAATCTGTTCGGAAAGCAGAGAATGAGATCAACTGCGAGGAGGGAAATTTGGTACTTCCACAATGAACCACCTACTGCTGTTTTGCATTCATTAATCCGAATCTGAACATCCGTAGTTTATCCCGATGCGAAACAACCAGAATAAAATGATACATTAGACTTCAGTTTATTGCGAAAGTTGCATTTATCACGACTGTAAAAACCTACCTGTGTCCATAAACACTGGGGTACTAAAGGTGTATCAATCCATTCAAACGAACAAAAATCGTCGAGACAAAAACAGCAACCGAAATTGAACAAATGATCTACCTTACTTGGGATTTAAAAAAAACCACAAAGCACCGCATACATCAGTCTTGGTAACACACGCTGAGTGGCAGTGGAATCCAGCGCTCCCTTAGACAGCTTGGATGAGTTCAAATCTCTGACAGAGTTGATGAAAATAGTTTAACGGTTGACGGAATTTATCTGTTTCAGTCTAAGTACGAAAAAAGTGCAGATTTATTAAGACCAAACTGACTCATGTGGACACCACAAAATCTGACTAGTCCGTGAAAATCAGAATTGTATGTGTCGCTAAATTTAGCAACATCAGTGGCACACCATGAAACTTGCTCAATCGCACCCAGATTAAGCAAACGAGAATAGCCAAGTGGACTCAGGAATTTAACAGCAATTATGACACTATTTATATTAAACAAGTGCTTTATATGTGTGCAAAGAGAATAGAGCTCAGCAGATGATTTCGCGAAACAAATTGGGTGATATGAAGAAAACAATTTGTAGTGTGGCGAGTGTGCATGGTGTTTATTGGTTAGTAGAGAGAAAAACAAATGTGATTTGCTGATAATTGTGTCATTTTGGGTGGGCGAACTTGGAGTTGGTGAGATGGGCCTTAGGAGTTTATTTTTCGCCCTTTTCGGACAGCATCTTTGGTGCTGGGTGGGGCATTCGTCCCATTTTCCAAGCTTTTTCTCGTCCCGATATAGGATTGCCATTGACGTCAAGAGTCGCGGCGACGCTGCTGTGTCTCCCCTGACAGGATGTTTGCCATAAAGGGCTTTCTAATTCTATATTAGCGACAGCAGACCTCCATTTGTTTTTCAACTTTGTTTCAATATCTCCTTCGGTCTATTTCGCTTTGTCTAGCTTTGCGGTGAGTTAGGCAGTCTCTGTACAATGTACGGTACACGCAATTCTATTTTCGTTCGTGACATAGGACCTGCAGTGCTTAGTCACTTCACAGCACCATGCCTGAAAGATGGCTTCTCTGACTTGAAACCTTTTGGCAGAAAACGACGCATGAAAAAGAACAGTGTGGAACGTAAAGCACGCAGGGATTTGGTTTATGAGGTTTTCTGCCTTTATTACTCTACAAAAATTAGAACCAACTTATGCCAAACGCGCCGTATTAAATTGTTTAAACTGAACACGAATCGCAGGCGATTGATTTCGCGATCTTGTGAAAAGCTTGGCAGTTTTGTCTGCACCTTCTCATAGTATGTAAACAGAATCATTCGTAGTATCCAATAGCCCGTTTTACTTGTCAACCCCCACAAATTTGATTTCATTGTAAAACAAATCAAGTAAAGGGGATTGGTTAACCAATACCCACAACTGCGGAACGGGAGTTCAATGTAATGGTAGTTGACCAGAAACAGTATGGGCAAGTGTTGAACACACCCTGTTTAATAAATCGTGCAGAAATGAAACGGTCACACGGTACAAAGTACGCGGGCAATTTGCTTAGCACAGCCGATTAGATAGCCGAAGCAAAGTATACTTGCTCTACAACGCGTCACGTGAGATTGTCTAAGTATCACTTGACCGAGTTAACATTTCAACCAATTGATTAATTTATGCGTTAACGGTTGGAAAAATCGGACCACAGAATTTCCCCAAGTGGTTTGGGAACAAAACAACAGGAATTCATGGACTTTTAGAAAATGTGTGATGATGAATATCAAGTACTTGATCGGACTGACCAAAATAACAACGCGGCTGTCGTCCTTGGGCAATACGACACGGATGCCAATCGTTGGTACGGAAGCGCATCCGACCTAACACTTCGTGATTTGTCATCATTTTTGGGAGAGGAATTTGAGTCTTTTAGTCTACTAGCACACCGCAGAATTGATGCTCGCTTGCAAACCGTGGTTGATGAATTAGCTTCTTACGAGCAGAAGGCTGTAAAACCAAAACATGTGCATGTCCCAACCACCTCGGCTACGAGTAAAGTTTTGGATGGATTAAACAAAACAAGAGGTTCGCTTGTCTGTAAATTAAGAAATGTTCGACAAAGTGCATTGAACTTTATAGCTAAGGAAGTAATTCCATATAACGTGATTTGGGACAGTCGCCCACCCGAGCCTCCTTTTCATCTGGCCCAGCGTTTGGTGAATGATCGCCTGAGACGTAAACAAGATACATTTCAGAAATCGGTTCATTACCACTGGTGTCACGAACTGAAAGTATATGCTAAACTGGGCTATTGGGCTCCCGATCTGATTCCTGAGCAGTTCCGACAAGCGCTTGATTCGGTAACCACAGCAAGTGAAACCCAGCAACAGAGCACAAGAACACCTGCCACGACTCGTCTATTGAATGCTGCACAAAATCCGTGTTTACAAACGAATCCAAGTGAGTCGGATAGCTTGATATTGTTATTCCCACTTCGAGTATGTGCTTAGGACAGGAATTTAGTAGCCTCTTGCTTTACGGTTCATTAACTTTATCATCTGGAATGAATGCGTGCTCCTTCAGTGGTAACCCGTTCTAAAATAATAGGAATACAACCAGAAAGAGCGGACAATCATATTTGTGGTTGTACTGCATCCTCTCTATTAGTCTTGATAGGGACTTCGTGTATTTTCATTCAGAAAATTCATCTAAGATATTTAGTAATTACTGATAAGGCTATTTTCCGTTGCAAATCCGGAAAGATTTCTTCGACTAACCACCAGCCGCTATACCTACCACTTTGGACTCAGCCTCTGAGGATGACAACTACACATTTTTTGGTTTTCCGAAGCGGGTCTAACATTTAAACGAATGCGATGTCAAAGCCGGATGGCCCATCAGTGATTAGATAAAGTCCTACGTTTCGGGTGCATAGGATTCAGGTGATGGGCGACTGATAGCCGCCATTGGGCTAACAACCTTCAGTGGCTCTCTCTAAACATGCGGTTTTCCGAACTGGAAATAAAAGAATCACTTCCAAAGGTGGGCGCATAATATTTCGGTTAATCGCTGGGCAAAATCGATGTCCGTTTCATGTAGCAATATAAACCTATTGTTTTAAATTAAAACATACAAGTCAGCTAATGCTAACTAAGAGTGGTTAGGCATAGGATTAATGCAGCCATGGAAGTAATTCTTGATATTCCCCTCGCACAAGTCTTACAATTGCGATTAGCTTCTCAACATCGTGTGAACGCGTTTGGAAGTCCAAACCCAAACGTCGGACTTTTACCAAGATCGAAATAACCCCCAATGAATGCTAACATTAGCACATTGCACTGTGATTTATCCAAGTACGTTGTCTGGCTTAATCAAACCAAACAAGGCGTCAAAGAAATGCCGTTTCCTTAAAGTATGGAATTCCTGCGCAAACCCTGGCAACTTTTATTCTTTTGATGATTATGGGAATCGCATCTAAGAAAAATGAGCAACAATACACTTGAAGGAAACTAAATGGCATCTAAACCAGCATCCCATGTTTCAGCCGACAGTAGCTACACCAATCCCGACTTATTGGGGCATTCTGACCGTCAGTCGTTTAAAAAATATCACCAAGATTTTGTAGGATTATTTTACAGACTAAAATGCAAAAAGCTAACCTATAGGGTCTTTCTTATAAATCAACACCAAGGTTTTCTAAATGGGCTGAAGTAAGGGGAGCGAGAAGGCTGTGGAACAAAGCATACATCATTGGCGTTCTTGCAATGACTCTTCCTCAATGAGGTATGCGTTGTTTTCCTGGACGATTAGTGGCTCCATCTGGTGATTCTAACCTGTCGTCAGCTCTAGGGGTTCTTTTTCAGAACCCACTCTCCGTCATCTGCGTATTCTTGAATCCAGTTTCCCAAACATCCTTAACTTACCTTTGGTGTGTCGGCAAAAGAATATGTAAATACTGACGTTCTTCACATCCTATTAAACTATCATGTGTTGCTTCTTTTTAAACTGATGGTTTTTCAAAGGCAATGATGTTCTTGTCGTTGCGCATTTAGATCTTCCCTAATTCAGAAGCACACAAATCCAACCATCCCACCCGTGCAGCACATAATGCTTGAACGCCAACTAGAATTCGTAACAGGTGAGTGCTATCCAATCGGACCATTTAACTCCTCTTGCACTTGAAATTGAGAGCAGGTTGCTCAAACCACAAGACAAGAAGCGCGATAATTAAATGTCGGCATACATAGCAAGACTCACAATAATCCAGCGCTTGAATCAGGGGACATTTTTTGATGTCATAGGCATTCAGAAATATAAACATCTGACGTGACTGAATTGGTGTTCCCGAGCTTAGCCGTATTGGTCAATTAAATTTCTTGTCCTTCTTAGGAAATTAACCGCATGTTGTCACCACTAGTAACAGGCATCGTCAACATAATAATTTGGTTCCACCGGAACTTCGATGAAGTTCCACTACTTTATTTTGAGTTTGTAGTCTTCCTAAAACATGAGTGCAGTTTTTTACCAAGGCATCGATGGTCCGCATTCGTTACTAACCCAACACGACATAACGGACATTGAATCAACTATGTGTTTCGGATTCCCTTAGTCCAGTTTGCGCATACGAATAAACAAGTTCTGTTCGTTTGTTCACAGTGAGTCGCTTTGCCCATGTTTCGAGCATTTCGCGTAGAACCGAACTTTCCATGTGAACATTACGGCAATAGACGGAGAGGTAAGGCGCCTCGAGTGTCGATCGATTATCGTCTGTGCTTCCGATAAGCGTAGACCAACCGAGAGCGAAGACTGTGCAGAGTTTGCTCGCACGTTGGGTGGGGAATCTGGGTGAGGATGAAACTCAAAGACCATTCATCGTAGTCACGAAAGCTGAGCAAATGAGCCACCGTAATCACGCTTCCGCTACTGCTTGCGCAACACACTTATCTTGATGGCCAGACGAATAGCGTCCGGGACCGCAAAGGCTAGTGAGACGTTAAACAGGTCAACTTCGGGTCCCTTCTACATTTTTGATCAGCCCACGCACAAGTAAGGAAGAGAACAAGGCCCAGTAACCGTGTGATTGTATTCTAACACCCACTTCAAACGAGAAAACACGATGAAAACGATGGAGGACAGTAATGCGTCTTTTCTGCTCGTAATGAGAATCTGGGCAAGACGAACAAAGCACGGACATTGGGCACAGCCCATTAATAACCTGAGCTTGTTTATTCACCGACTGATCATAGGTATCGTACTAGGAGATCCAATGTTTCAAAAAATCCCGCTGGAAAATAAAGATGTCACTTCTACTATAGCTAACGTTATCCGAACTTCAGCAGTGGAATAGTCCAATGAATGTCGGGCAGTAGTATTGATATATTATCAAACGAAAAAACTAAACGGAGCACACAACTTCAATAATGTTTTGAGGGCAGGATAGTACTACTGCGATCAACCGCGCACCGGTACATGCACAAATGAAGCTCTCGAGTTATGCGGCCATAAGTCGATATTTTGCCTAGGTTCCAGACAAGTGGGTCGTAGCACAAAGAACCTCAATCGATACGTCAACTCCACATGCAGAAACATACCCAATCACAGTTCGTTTTCTTCTCTGGTGCCTTGATTGTGCTTCGCATATGCACGGATTACTGCTTCAGTTGTCAATTTTTACAACCACTAACCCTGGTGTTTTGCGCTCTGGTTTTGCTAGCTAATGCGCAACACTAGATCACGGTGAAGGAGAAATAAAAAACAAGTCAGAACTACAAATAGCAGTAACCTTTTGGAGTACAAAAACGTCATTGACTACTAGACTGAACCATACCGCTTATATTTCCCAGTCATCTCGTTGTGGAGCTTGTGTACTCCAACTCGGTAGTCTAACACAACTTGTTAAAGTTATCATACCTCTTCGCCAATTCAATGTTTTGTCACTTTGACGGTACCTCCGACCGTTACCAACCTCGGAATACAGAGTACGTCGAGAGGGCCCACTGTGGGTTTGAGTAACGAGTGTCTCACTCACATTAATTAATTCAGATTCAATACTTGCTCAATTGGTCGAGCTATTTGACAGCCTCATTTTTGAATTGCTTAGAAGATACGACCGTGTCCGAGCGATACTAGGAATTCACCGGTATTTAAACACCGGCAGTCTTCTCATATGTTCTGCCGCTAACGATCATATTTCCTACAAGACCATTATGCTGCTGTGTAAACCTGATACTTGATCGATAATCGGAGGTCACGGCGGTGTCATAGATGTCTCAACTGGTAGCCAGTAATCGAGCCTGCTGTATACGAAATGACTCTTCATCCGTTATACGAGCATCTGGTGAGATTTAGCTGCCAAACTAGTAAAAATTATCCACTAAGCCCAACTCCTTTTTTGTCAGAAAAAGAGCCTGGCTTCGGGTCAGGCTTGTCTTACAACGCCATTTTACAAATCGAAGGCATAAATCGCATCCCAAACATAGTTGCACCGTGTTCAGATGCTTAAGAAATATTTTAAGGTCATCCTGACCCTGACTTAGAAGCATGATATCATCAACACATCTTAAGACAGGTCATTTCTTAACAGAACAAATATCAGTATGTAAGGATACGGAAACTTTCATATTCATTTCAATTAAAGACTTGAGGACAGGTGAAAAAAGAACTAGGATGAATGATTGTCATAAGCAAGGGGACTGACGACTGACGTACAAAGACTAGAGAAATGAAAGTCCGTTAGGGAACCGCCTGAGCTTGCGATGCTGAGAACTGAAAGCTTAAGTTTGCGAATGGCTTGTGAGTGATTTTACGCTTGCCAAACCAATCAGTTGGGGCGGCCTCTTCATTTATATAAGAACGCTATGTGAGAAATGGAGACTTCACACAAAGAAACTACCCCTTCCGGATGACGAATGATTTCTTATGGTCTCGTGTCTCGAGTGCTTACTGATCGATAGTTAAACTCCACAGTGAACAGAACGAAAACTTCATATTCGTGGACTCTCTCCTGTTAGTCAGCTTGTGAGTACAGATGTGCTCGAAATACACCTGAAGCTCGAAATGGACAACGAGCACACGTTGGTGTGAAGGATAGAAATGCTGATCTTAGTCCACTGTCCTACAAGCCAGTATTGCACAGACAAACGGCGTAAATCGAAAGCTTCACTTCGTGCCTGTTTTGATACCTGGCTGATTAACATAGTACTATCCTGCCCTCAAAACGCCCTTGGATTTGGGCGTTCTCTATTTTCCTGGTGGCCAAGAACATCTTTAGGGTGTCGCCTGATTTTCACTGGACTATTTTATCGCTGACTAGGTGTGCTTTCGAGTTCTGAAGAGCTGGTTTGGGCTTAGATAATCTTACTACTTATCCATGGTGAATTTCACTAACTTCTAACTACCAGCAACATTGTCAGTAGCAAAATGAAATTTATTCTTTTCAGAGACATCAGTTGTCAATGATCAGATGTCAGCGATATTGGATACAGCAAAATGCAACGGTCGAAAATGAACCGACGGCTTAACCGGTGACGCGGACATGGTCCGGTGAGACAGACGACTTTCTTTTGAGAAACCTAACTGACTTTGAAGCCTACCATGGTGTAAAATGCCTTCAGAGGTGGAAGTATTTAGGATATAGAAATCTTATTTCTCTTTGAAGCGACTCATACTTCCATTGTCAAACTTGCCAATGAGCGTTGTGCCTATACTGTGCAGGCGACTGTTTGCTTTTAAACGTTCAAAGTGTCACAGCCACCGCTTTGGACTGGGGCAACTTATTTACTGTAATAATGCAACACACTCATATTATCTTGTTTATTTTCCGCTGGATTGTAAAAATGGACCCGGAACAAATCCAAACAGGGACTAACGTCTGAAAAATCCCACAGAACACATTGAGAACAACACAACTTGGCAAATACGCTCGTTTTAAGTTACTCGTATTCATGCCAATATATAACGTTAAATAAGGTTGGAGATGGTTCAAGGAAAATTATCGGAGTCAAAATTCATAAAGACTCCAACCGAAAAGAATAGGATAACTCAAACAGATAAATCAATTTCTATGAGATTACGAGCCTTAAAACAGAACGGAATGATTGACGCCCTAACTTTTGGGCGGATGCGACCCACAGGTACAACATTTCCCAGATTGTACGGCTTACCGAAGGTGCACAAAGACGGAGCACCGATGAGGCCTATTTTGGACATGTGTAATTCTCCGTATCACGCTTTATCCAAGTGTTTAGCCAGCCTAATGGAACCAGTCAAGGCAGTCATTTCTAGACATAGTGTGTGAGATAAATTTTGTCTCACAGAAACCATTAAGAGCCTATGTCTGGAAGGGAAGCAGATGTTATCATTGTTATCACTAGATGTAGTTTCTCTGTTTATGAATGTTCCGATCAGTGAAACCATTAGTTACATTTGCGAGTACATTCAAAATAACAACATCTCCATGGGGATCCCATTAGATGGACTGAGACAACTACTCTTTGTGTGCACCAAAAATGTTCAATTTCAATTCGATTGTGAAATATACCGGCAAAAGGACGGAGTGGCAATGGGTCTCCTCTGAAACTATTGTTTAGTGATTTATTTGTCCAAACTGGAGAATAATCAGCTGCGCTCCCCAATCAGGTACTGTGCCGTTTGCAAACGTTATATTGACGATGAACTGTGTTGTAGAGGAACATGCGGACGTAAACCATATGCTACACACGTTTAACAGTGTCCATCCAAAAGTACATTTTACACTAGAAAAAGAAACAGACCATAGCTTAGCATACTTAGACATGTACATAAGGCGACGGCAGGACGGATCTGCACAACTGTCAGTCTATAGAAAGGCAACGTGGAACGGTCAGTACATTCATTTTCACAGCTTTGTGCCGTTACAAGCGAAGAGGAACCTAATATGCTGTTTAGTTGATAGAGCAAGAAAAATATGTACGGATAACACAATTGAAAATGAACTTCGTTTCCTGCGGAGCGTATTCGTACAAAATGGATATCCCGAAAGATTCATAAATAAAACTATCGGAAAACACGAAGTAAGACGAAAAGAAATAGGACCAATAAAGAAACCCGTATACGTTCGTTTGCCTTTCGAAGGTGACACGGAAGCGGAAATTATCCAACAAAGACTGTGAAGTTCAATCAGCGGAACATTCTTTGCTGCACAGTTAAAAACTGTATTCACATCCAAACCGATCATGTTTCCAACTAAAGGACAGACTGCCAGATTCTGCAACCTCATTCTGTGTATGTTCATTCACCTGCTCCGGTGGGACCAGGTATATTGGCCGCACGACCAGGCGTTTGTCCGATCGCGTTCGTGAACACCACCCGGCTTGGTTGAGCACACGAACAATCTATACAATCACTAGCGCGGTGTGTTCAAACCTTGTCAAGTCAAATCACTCAATGAACATGACAAGTGCTTTTCGCACCATCTACAAAGTTAGGAGCAGACAATCAAGAACTGTCAAGTGTCCCATCTTAAACACAGCCGAAGCCGTATCATCCGTTTGTGTAAACCCCCTCTATGGGTTCAGAAACAATTTGTCCAGACTCTTAAACTTCCCTGGTCCACTTGTCATTATCCAACAGGTGGCTTGCAACCTGATCGTGTGACAGAATGATCAATTACACATACACACAGACGCATTCTTAGAGTTGTGAACTGATGTGACTGCAAACCGATAATTTTCCTTGAACCATCTCCAATCCTATTTAATTTTATGTATTGGCATGTATGCGAATAACTTAAAACAAGCGTGTTCGGCACGTTGTATTGTTCTCAAAATAGGGACTACAAAATTCTCGATCGTTTAGTAGCTTCATGTTTTCCTCACTTCAAGTATTGGTCTGGGCGGGACACTTTTGGCTAATCAAATCTTTCCAGTGCTCCAGACAGTTTCTACTGGATATGCTAGCTTGCTGTGTGAGTGGGCCGAAATCTTTTGTTCATTTTCCTCGAAATGTATTAAGCGACAACCATAGGCCATAGAGCGGCAACAGCTGGCTAGTAAGTGGTTATCGGAGGCCACTAGTAAATGCAAACCAGGGGTGTGGACTTCGAAGAATTTAGAGAAAATAATTAAAATGATGTTTGGGTTACATTGCGAGACTGAGCTGGCTGAGAACCAAACTTCTCTCAGTGTAGAATGTCTGAGCCAGAGTGGCTAAGGTTTGTCACATGAAAGTTTACATTCCACAAACTACACTGGTATGGGTTGACAATTTTACGGCTCATCTGTAGAGACGGTTGGAATTTAAAAAATTCGGAAAGCGTGGAACATTGATATGGCCGTCACTAGATCTCCCGCGTAAAACGTAGCACCATGTCTGGACTACCTACCATTCGATTCCTAGTTGGATCATTATTTCCTAGTTGTTTTAACATGTCAACTAGCTGCACTAGACAGCGCTTGTGCTTTCTATGTAACCATAGCAAGGAATAAAATCACCGGGAAACGAACACAATGTTATTTTTAAAAACTTTTAGGCACCAAAATGGCTCAGGGAAACCACTGGGTGGTCGTCCCTATTTCTCATCCATCCCCATAATCATCGTCGAGTTAATGAGAATCTTCAAAGCTTCGATGTCATCACCCACTGTCTACCGATCCGATCCCTTTGTGATAACTTCTGCAGTAGACCATAAAACTAGATCAGTATCAGCAAGGCACTTCCACACCAATTCAAACTCAAAAATGTGGCTTCCCAGATGAACACTTTTTCATTTATATACTACGTTAATTCCCTTCTTCAGAATGCACTGTCGTCCGTGCCATCGTTTGACCACCGCCCGTTGTAACTTCAAACTATTTTGCGACCTGAAATGGGGCCCATGACTATATCAGTGGTGGCAGTCGAAATGGTTTTATTTCATCCAAATGGACAACTAACGGCGACTGCAGGATCGGTGGTCGGCTGCACGGAGTAAACTGGAGATGAATTTACTTCGTGAACCCCATAGGGTCCCTGCCATTTACGCTGAGGTTCAGGAAGGATGGTCTCCAGAGAGTTCTCGCATCGGAAATCTTTACTCTTCTGAATAATTGTTCGGCTTATCTTCTCCCAGTCAATCTTTCACTATTATTCGATGTTCTTTCTCTTTGAATATTCGGTGATAAGATGCAACAACCGAAGTCAGAGCACAGTGACGCAAGGTTAATTGTAGTGAAGCCTGAACTGAGTCGTCTGCTGAATATGGTATTCTGTTGGTTGCTCTAATACTAATGAACACATTGTCCTCATTTCGTGGTCTTTTGTCAGCATAAGTGCGCCTATCAACGGAATCTTGTCTATCATTAAATTTTGCATCCGTATACCCGGAAGTGGTCACGGATCATGATTCGTGGCTAGTTAAAATCGGGGTACTAATCAAGAGAAACAACACTTAAACCAAATGCCAAGAGAGAATGCAACAGATTACTTGTGAAACAAACCGCGACACAGTAGAATGAGGCAATATACTGAAAGACTTCTGGTGTACGGTAACATGTGCTGTAACGTTATGTCACGATAAATGTAATTCCACTCCTGGTCTAACTGCGAGAAAATTTCCGTTTTCTTTTCTTCAAACCAAAAACAGGCAAACGTTTCCTACACAAATTTGGCGGTCTTGAAGGGTTCTATAAGCACTTACGTGATGATCTCGTGGGTGTTGATGACCTGAACCTAGCCATTCACTTGTGTCCATTCGGTCTTCTGATCGGGTTAAAGCGTACCTCCAATAGCATGGATCCGAGGTTGTTTCGCCGAAGTTGGTTTTGTCGTGCAACTGTGCGCTCGTCAAACGTGGACGATCTGCAACGGATGATAACTTCACAAGGCTTATTCATGGGACGCCAGAAACAACAACAAGAAGAAAAAACGGACCTGCCGACCTCACTGATTGAACTGAAAGGAATAATTAACCAGGTTTTGTTGTCCGATTTGAGCCATATAAGACCGATTTCCGAATATCAAGCTATCGACTTGACTCCGGAGGAACCAGCTGATTTTGCTATGCCCGACACATTGCAAAATGAAGAAACGGAACCGATGTCTCCCTACTCGGCTTCATCAGAGTTTATCAGCTCTACTGAAGAATACAATGCTGATGATGATGACTATAATGATGACGATAATGAAGATCGTCGAGATAGCGAGGAAAAGGAAAAGGAAGTCGAGAAACCTCCTACTTCTGAAACACGAACAGCTGACACAGTCAGCCATTCCACTATCAGCTTGGATAAACACCAAAGATTACGGCAGGTTGACAGAATGACCGACAGTGGCAGCAAGCACTTGTTTCATTCGTCTGATGAAATGATCGATTCGAACGAACTGAGTTCTCTGGAGACACTGATGCTTGACGACCATCCGGCTGTGTTTGAGATGGGACAAAAAGGCCCAGATCATCAACACTCCATAGTTGTAAAATACCCCTTGCAGATATTAAAATTTCCGAAAGTAGAGAGGAAATCTGCCTCTTCCTCCTTCCCTATTGATCAACGAGTACAGAGCATCAATTCCACTGGGGGCAAAAGTGTGACAAGATCTACTCTCACCATTGCAAAACACTATAACTTGGTTCCTGATCTACGTGAACATATGCCTGTGAACATGCTTGTTCGTTCAATGATCGATCAATTACAGGAACAGTCGAAAGCAAAGAAACAAACTAGACGTGCAAGTACACGCAACAATATGGTTGAAGGAATTCTGCGCATGGCTGTAAAGCAGCAACCGGTGGTAGTACGAGTTCTCCGTCAACAGAATCTGAGACTAGCTTCGGCTGCGGAGCGTACATCTAGAACTTTAAGCTCGGCTAGCATCCCAGACTTGATAGCTTTGGAACTGAGAGAAAAGAGCAGCAAGTATATGCTCCCAGCTGTTCGCCTAGTTCAACCGGCAATCAGATCAGATAGGACCCTTCATATTACACCAACCGCTACTGGAACTGCTCGAGGGAGTATGGGTCTTCGCTGGAGTCATGATGCACAAACGACCAAGTCCGTCAGTCATCAAGCGTCAAGAATTTCCGCACCCTATGAATTGCAATACGAACCCGTGCAACTTTTATCTCCAGATTTTCGCAAAACACCAAGCACCACATCAGACCAGCTTGACTGGAGCAAAAAACTGACGGACAAACTCGACGAACAGTCTGTACGCAGCACGAAGTCTGATTACAGTGCCTTGAAGCAAGAAGAAATGGATGAATGTAAGACACCTAGGGCAATTCGTGAAGTTTTTTTATTACCCCCTTTGGCACCTAAACCGCGGAATATTCTAATCGCAGTTCGAGATGAGCTTCAACAGACCAACCCATTTGTACTTGAATATTTCCTACACACTATGCGCTCAATTCTACCAGAAGACCGATGGCAGGTGGAAAGGGGATCAGCGAAACTCAGTGCAGGATTAGAACGAGTTGGGGCTGATCTGTTACTTTATCGTCACTCATCTGGGCATCCGATCCGCTTCAAGCTGATGTCAATACTGTCCGCATCTGAAACTAATCGGATATTGAGACGTTTTTTGCGAAAAAGTGCTAGTCTACAAGGGAATTGGTTTGATCAACTTTTGCGAACGCTGTCCAGTATCCAGCCCTCTTGTCGTGTAGAAGCCTCATTGGTTATAACGCGTTTGGTAACTAATGCCCGCTTGATGCAGCAACTGCTCTCCAGTCGTAAACACAATACGATCGCCGATATACTGCATTCACTTTTTCTAGCATCAGATGAGTATCCAGATAGCTGGCCAGAATTTTACATGACCATCGCTTTCTTATTGCAGTATAACCAAAGCCAAAATGTGCTGGATTGCTTGTTTGATCGCACTATCCAAGCTGATTCTATTCGAGCTGCCTTAATGTGGCCCCGGCTCGTTGCTCATGTCTACAACCATTGGCGTAAACCAGTCCTACAACAGCTGAGCATCAACGAAAAGCGTGTATGCCTCATGCTGGATGCCGCATTTTGCCACCCCTTAACCCGTAAAGGGGCCCGAGAAGCTGTGGCAGCCATCTCCCACTATCATGTTTTAAATAGCAAGGTGATCTCCCTTTGGAGGCCAAAAGTACACTCGTCGTCACAGGACGTTTCATGTTCCACCTGCGATTATGGGGTCTCAGATCCATCTGAGAGATAATTTGTAGTTATTTAATAAATAACACCCATTAAATCTGTTATCGTTTCGCATGTTTACCAATTGATGTACTTAATCGAACTCTAACCTGTAGAATATCGGACAATCTGAATTAGTGATATTTCATATTTCAGTTTTGATTCGTACGTTTGTTTCTGTATTATGAGCATATTCGGCAAAAATCAGTCTTTTTCAATGTTGGTAAACGAAAGTAATGTCTTCGTTTACTGCGTTTAGGGAGACTGGAAATGTCCGCCGTAGAATCTGGGGTAGATGCAACCCATGCCAGAAAACGGACAAATGCACCGTCGTCAAAGTTTTATAAAGCTTCATTCCTATCGAGAACAACAGTTGACAGTCGGGACTAGTCCTAGTCAGCAGTCCTTCTTTCCCACTATCTCTAACGAAATGAACCAGATTGAACAAGCAAAAATGCCGTTTTATTAGGGCTGATACGTGTAGATCCACGACCAAGTGAAAATTGAGGTCTTAGTTCAAGGCCCGACTAAATCTTGAGTCACTCTGGCCTTTCGGATTCAACTGGGCATCATTCAGCATGAACAAGATAATGCCATAATTTAGTGATCTCCACAGTTCTCTGGATACGAGCGCCAACATGTTCGTGATGACAGTGAGAAGATGTTCCTTTTGGACAACTCTTTGTTTTTATCTCAGGGCTTTGTATCTTTTGGTCGTGGATTAGTCTATCCGTCACATTTCAAGACAAACTTGTTGTTGCTTTTTTAATCAACATCAGTTTTCCTCAATGCCTAACTAGTTATAATTTCGGGTTCGGCTGATGAAAATCAGTGACGGATAGGTGCAACATCATGTGGTGAAGTTCAACAAACCGTACACAGTCTGCCCGGTAGCGTAATGGCTAAGGCGTTCGACTCACAATCGTTCGTCCTTGTTCGGGTTCGCGTCCCAGTTCGGGCGCGGTCCATATGTAATGCTCATGATTCCTAACAAGGATGAAACAGCTGTACAGTGAGTGCTTCCATGGTTTCTTTATCGTGAGTTGACCGATCATATCACGTGGTGAATTATTTCATGAAAACATTCAATCTCCTACTACTAAAATGTACCAACTAATCAAGCTGTGTAGGTCATATCGAAAGCGTTCGTCGTACTTAGGCTACCTGCACAGAAGTCATCTATCAGTGGGGATCGATCGCTGTCAGCTAGCGGACAGTAACCGTGCAAATCAGTGACGGATAGGTGCAACATCATGTGGTGAAGTTCAACAAACCGTACACAGTCTGCCCGGTAGCGTAATGGCTAAGGCGTTCGACTCACAATCGTTCGTCCTTGTTCGGGTTCGCGTCCCAGTTCGGGCGCGGTCCATATGTAATGCTCATGATTCCTAACAAGGATGAAACAGCTGTACAGTGAGTGCTTCCATGGTTTCTTTATGGTGAGTTGGGCGATGATATCACATGGTGAATAATTTCATGAAAACTCTAACATTTGGAGGTTGCACGACAACTCAGAATACAATGTAAAGAAATTTATATTTATGTCTTCATCTTACGGTTGGTCCCTGATCTTGGTACCCATCGTTCGATTCCCGTCAAGATTTGTGTCGATGCATCTAGACCTAAATTTTCTTGCTTACTTGAAACATTTCCGATGGAACAAGTGCGTATTTTCATTCCTAGCACTGACTCGATCTAAAAGGTTCATCCTTTCAAATAAAACCTACCAATTTGGCGTTTTTAGGTGATGCGAAGTGCCCGGATGCTATTGGGAATGAAAAATTCACGGACCCACCTTCCGTCTAAAGGTTCAAGCTAATGGCCCGGATGATATTCGCACGCAACACTGGATATTCATCCACGTAATTTACTTTCCAGGCAATATCCACGAAAGCTTCGTGGCATGCGGAAGGTCACCGATTCGATTCCGGCCGGCAGCATCCACTTTTGGATGCGTAATCTATAGGCTGATTTGCAGTACAACATATGAAAATACAAGTCAGTTTTGTTCACAAAATGCTCGATGCTTTCGCCAGATCTACTAATATGTATACTGCATTCAGTGTGGTTGCTTTCGAATTGTCACGATAGCCAGCAAAACAGCTTGACTGGTATGGAGGACAGACACGCAACGATAAGGGACTTGGGTGCGGATAAACGTTCCGGCTTGAGGATTAGTATTACACTGACTCATATATTGCTCCATTTCAATTTACATGGGTTGATAACTTGGAACTTATGTCTCAGGAAAACATTTAACAAAAAATGTATGCTCATCTCTAGTTCCATGATCTGAGCAGTTATTCTGATCATTAATCCAGCCTTGATCCGTGGATGTTTGATCAGTCATCAATCGTTACGACAGTCAGATTTTTAAGGAAAGGTCAAACTGTGGCTGCTTTTATCCTCCGCTATTTGTAGCTACGGTTGGAAATAACTGCAGTCTTGGCACATTTGAGTTAGCGGTCTCGAGAATCGGATTCAAAAACAGTCGATTACCTGAAAAACATTGCTCCCATATGCTTATTTCCGAATTGCAATTCGTGCTACCATAGTAGCGACTCCTCTAAACACTGGAATTATAAAATCATGTAAGCCATTTTTAAACGTGGAGCCAATGTTGCACCCTTTTCCACATAAGTATTCCTAACCAGATCACGCAGAATACCTCGGCGCCATAAGGCATGCAGTTTCAACGATAGCTTTCGTCTGCTATTTTCGGTCTTGTCAAATGCTTCAAGACCGGAATACATAACACTCATGAGCAGCTCCATTATCAGGTGGCAAGTTTACATGTAAGCCGCCTGATACAGGTCGGCAGATCTCCACACTGGCCTGCGTAGACAAGCAACCTATGAGAACCGTGACGACAGGCGGACGTGAAATTCAAACATTTCGCGAAGTTGATTGGACGAAATGGATTCCGCCAGTCGGGATATATCCAACCTTGTATGTAGATCCCTGAGATGTAAGTATGACTCGAACTTGTTTCTGTTATGTACTGGTCTTTTTATGAGCTTCATTCGCGTAGCTTGGGTCAAACCCAACTCAGTATGTATTGGTAACTTGTATCAGTTGTTACCGTGAGCGACCAAATTCCATATAATAATTATACATCCAAATACTATAGTGACTCTTATCAGTCATGTGACGTGTATTCGTGACCGGTGGTCGCGGCCCTTTTCGGGGAAAATGACAAAACAATTAACACCACAAATCCCTTCCCCACCCATATTTGTAAATGACTAATCCAATCCTTCCTATAGTGAAAATATTTTGTCAAGATATATATATGGTGATGTAATGGCATGAGTACGAATCACTGAAAACGAGCTTGTTCGCCAACTTGTGCTTTCTCAGTATATTGTTGTCATTATTAGAGAAAGTAAAAGATAAAAGATAGTTCGTCGCCAAGCCTGTTCCAGACTTGACGCACCGCTGGTTCACTGACATCACTAGCTAGTTCAGTACAATCTCCTTCGATCGTCAGTAATCGATCAACCACTCCGTCGCCTTCGACTTCTTTCACTCAAGTCTGGCACTTCCAGAGGAATTGATCTACAACCGTCCACGAACTGATTGTCCAGTAAGGGCTCAACAATCCAGCAGAGCGTCTGTTTATGATTGGCATGAACTGGGTGTTTTAAGGTTTCTAAATACAATCCTTACCGTAATTGAATAATGGACTATCAGGTGGAATAACAGCGACTTCCAATCATCCTGTGTTTAGGCGATATGTCCTCAAGTCTACTCTGTATTTTCCTGTTAATTCTCTAGGTAAGAATTTAATTTTCCTATCCCGCGATACTATATCATAACCTGATGTAAACAGCTACTTACGTTACTTTGCCGTGACAGGCGGTTCACAGGTGCTGCTGCGATCTATAATCCACATATTATAGGCCTATCTGTCCGATATTGGTCATTCTGTTGTTGCATCCTATCGCCCAGTATTGAGTGACTTATAAAAAACTGACACTCCGTTCAGTTCGATGGAGGGATCAATGAAATCCCACGTAGACTAATAAGCAACTTCAACAATTATAACCAATTTACAAACCTCAAATACTGGCAGTGAGGTCCCAAGACTTGGTAACGCTTGGTAAGAGGGCAACTGGTGGCTGATCGCAGTTGTAATATGGCTCAGTCGTTCATGCAGTTCCACCAAGACCAGGAAGCTGCTTATAAATGAAGGGTCGCAACATAGATTATAGCCAATCACTGGACAGATGTTGAAGCTAACAGTTGGCAATGGAAACAGGCGAACAAATGCGTGTAGGGTAGGGGGCCATATAGATGTGAACAAGGGTCGCAACCATGGGTGATTCCAAAGATGAAGGTCGACGGGAACAAGTGAGAGTGGCGCGATCATCAAAGTTCGATTGTCTGGGTCAGATCAGACGACTGTGACAGACCGGCAGGTCTTCGTGAATTACATTTGACTGATCACGTGAAACAAACAGGAAAATAACATGTTTCAAAAAGGAAACCTGGGTAACTAAGTCCAGACGGTTTACGCCTCTCAAGTCACATAAACCAATACGGAAGGTAAGTGACGAAAAGTGGGTTTACTAAACACTAACGTGTAGAAAAATGTTCATAACTGATTCGGAGGAGTGAATTTCTGGAACATCTCAAACAGTCCCAAAGGCAGCGTACAGATATATAACATTTGCTTCTAGCATTGAAAGATGTGATAAAGCCGGTTCGAATGTAAGGCGATCGAGAAATAAATTAACACTAATAATCAAACTTATCACAGTGTCTCCAAATCTGGGACGCGTGATATTCTGCATGGGACATGTAACTGATATATTGTGCTACTTCCAAGATGTGTGAGTGAGATTCACGAAAAATATGAAATTTTCATGATGGTTATTAGTCTCAAGCCATTAACTTACTATAACTTGATTGGAGTTCTGCGTTCCTCAATTGTCAAATGGTTTACCCAACGAGGTTGATCTCGAACAAATTCACATCCCTCAGGAACAGAAATAACAAATCGCGGCAGTATGAACCTCTTATTATTGCTTTGCTTCAAGTTTCGGAGAAACCTTACGAATTTATAGTCAAAATAGATTGCCCAATTTTCCCACCGACGAAGCGATGGGCGGATAGTTCAGCGTCGGAAAAACAATCGTTCGCTTTACCCTAACAAGTGGCAATACAACCATTGGGTTCGGCAGTTTTATCAGTAAGACTTTGGCAGTCGAAATCCGAAAATGAACTGTTATTAGTTAACTCGGAAAACCCAGAAGCTCCGTTATTAGTACTGTAGTTGTTTATCCCGAGATCACCACCTTATTTTGCCGCGGTGGACATGCAGTGCCGATAATTCTTATTGGTGGTCCTTCAACGATGAGTGTATCGCTGGTAGTTAAACGTTCCGTCCAACTTATGTTGTTTTTCCCTTCCTTGTTACCTTGCAGATGTAAATATGTTAACGAGATCCGTGCTAGAAATGACTTGTTTGACTGTTGGTTGCACTGTTCCCACTGGCTTGTACATCTGTACCCAACTTCGCCACAGACGGTTGTTGAGCTTTGACCGCATACTGTCAATACACGCCGACCTCCCAATCCGTGTTCTTCTGTGGATTGTGAGAATGTGCATACTATGACCGACTTATTCTTGTGCATGTGTTAATAGTAAGAGATTGAGTGTTTTAATGAAATAATCCACCATGTGATATCATCCCTCAACCGACCATTCTTGTGCCTCCGTTAACACCGAAGTTCTATTTTGAGACACTTGACTGACTATTGCTATTTATCCGTTATCATGCGTTAACTCCGAACATAACCTAGATTAGTCAATATGTGAGTTGGAAGTCCAAATAAAGGAAGCATTTTCGGTGAAGGGTTTATATAAAGATAAAATTTTTGAATGATTACTACTTGTGGGTTACCTTTCGAAATGAGGCGAAGAGTCTTATGGTTTCACTTTACTCTTCCGGTAACAGACTTGATCTAACACGAATGAAAATTCCAATCAATCTACAGTCATATTCGGAATGAGTGCTCTGATCTGTCCCACAGACTTAACTTTTACTTCCTTTGTAAATAAAATGACGATGTACATCACTTTTCAAGAGGGGAGGGGGCGCGGCCAACAGACGGATGCCAAGTGAAGAAGCCGTCCGACAGCGGGAGAATTCGAACCAGCATCTTTCACTTCCAAATTCCACGACCTTATCCGCTTGGTCACCGCCACCCGAGTGAGAAAGCGTGTTTTCACAGTCTGCTGATATACAGTAGAATAAATACAAATTTATAGGGTGTAAAGACAGATGGTCGTGCTTTCTATCCCCAAATAGCGATGACGCATAGTTTCCAAACCGTGGTGTTCGATTGGAAAACTATGGAAATAATTTGTGATTGGAAATGGCATTTAGCCTCGTGCAATTAAAGTTGGTTATATACTTTCCCGCATTAATTCGGAGTAATATCGAAGTTTTTGGGAAAGAAATCAGCACTGTCCAGAACTGCTATCCGACTGGCTCATTTAGATCTAGTTCACATAATTCTGAAAAAACGATTCAAATTATGTGCGTGTGATAACACGTACGACTCACTATTTATCGGTGGTTTGATCTAGGCTACGAGACAAGGCTCTTGAAATGGAGACAGGTTCGCGCTAAATTTTAGAAAGACACCTGAAAAAGTTTGGAGCAGTCCCACAATATGGACAATAGTTCATGTAACCAAATAATTCCGGCTTCAAGTGTCAGTTACCCGACACTAGTGTGTTGTTTATTGTATCTCACTCGCCATTCAAAGTGATCGCCTAGAGCCCATCAAGCGAATTCAAAAAGCTCATTGGATCAATTTTATCTCACACCATCACAGTCTCAAAGTCACGATATTTCTATCTCAGCGTTGAAGCTTCGAATCTTTCGATTGCCGATTAACCTCTCCAAATACTATTCCTCAGATGATCGGAGTGGTAGATCCTATGGAAACCGTTTCATGCCTCATTAAAAAACGAAAAACGAAGTTCCAGTTCTCTTAAGCCCAAAATTGCATGTTGTCTACTGAAATTCGCTCACACTAATGGCTGGAACTGTTCTCCGAAGCGATTACTTTCCTGTCGATTTGGCTCAAGGTTCACTCGTTCTACCTTCTGCTACTGCGTGCACTCGTTGTCCTGCCTTCATGACGTACGGAACTTCCTTCCTTAAACGACCACAAATCAGCGAGTTCTGACAATTTTTGCTCCCACCTTTTCCATAGATGAGATCATGTCACCTGTTGGGGAAGTCACTTTCCTCTCACCCAGATTTTGGTCCAAGGAAAAAATACGATCAATCTGAGAAAACCCAGTAGTTGTTCTTATCTTCGAAATGGGAATCCGGACGATTTGTGACGACTATAGGTGTATGAGCCTGGTTCCTATCTTCTGGCAGATGTTAGCATTCGTGATTCGTCGTGAATCACCAAACAATGAAATTCAGGCGGGATTTCCTTACGTCACGTATGCATCGGTCAACTCTTCATGTTTCTCCATATTCACGAATTTTATCATCCATATCAAAGAGCGACCGTTATAGTTTTTATGGATATCTGGATAGTCTTTGATTTATCATATTAGATCACGCTATTACGTCTCTTGCTGGAAAGCGCAGTTCCCGAGAAGATTGTCTCCATATTGCTAACTGTAGGCAATCTGATTTCGATTCCATGAAAATGCCCGCTGAACATGTTGAGAAAAGAAGTTGGCGTACAAGCTCGTTTTCAGTGATTCCTACTCATGCCACTACATCACGATGTATTAGGAAGAATTTCTTGGGAGAGATTGGATCAGCCCGATAAAAATATGGGTGAGGAAGGGATTTGGGGTGTTCCATGCATAAACCAATACAGATGAATGTGTTGTGTGGCCTAGGGTTTGCATTAGACCGGAGGGTGGGTCAGAGAAGTTGAAGGACAGCCACAAATTGTTTTTGAGCGTACAGTGGAAGATTGTGAAGAGATGACACTTTGTCAACCTAGACTGTTGACCTCTGATCTTATACAGGGTCCGAAAAGCTTGCGACACATTCGCAGTGTGGTAAGTCTGTGCTAGGTGTGAACCGACTGCACTACTAAGCGACCTAATTGTTCCAGTGCCTAACCATGCAGCGTGGCGCTCAATGTTGCGTTCAGACAAGCGCCTGGTCATGCGGCCGATGTATACTGTCCCACAGGAACGTCGTGTCATTTTGGTTGAAAGGCAAAGTTCCCCAAACCCCTTCCCCATCCTTATTTTTATCTAACCCATCCAATCCCTCCCAAGAGAAAATTTTTCCGAATATATTGTGATCTAATGGCATGAGTATGAATCACTGGAAACGAGCTTATTCACCAATTTGTTTTCTCAATCTGATTTCGGTCAAAGTGAGAGCAAGCAGCGACCCCGCACGGTGATTGCAGCTCCCCTAAGGCCACAGTTGAAACTTTGCCGGGAGTTATTTTTTTACTCCACGGTGTACGTTCAACAGACATTGTAACCGTTGCCAACGGTTTTAACGCCCAGCTTGGACACAAAGTGAATACTGAACGGCACATCGTAGGCCGATTTTCAGTCCCAGCCGATCGGACCGCAGCGGACACGGCTTCAGCCAAATTTGTTCTAACCACAAACTGCTTCTGGCAAACACTGATTTTTGTCATGAAAGGCGATATCAGGTCACCTGGCTCCCTCTCTCATCTTCACAGCATTGGACTCAATGTTGTCGATCACGATTTGCGTGAATTAGTCGGTCACTCTGACCCACATCTGTGAACTCAGACCATGCTTTGACCCGAGCTCACTTTTCTTTTCACCTAGCCCGTGGTCACATCAGCGCGAAATGTACTTGTCCGAGAACAACCGACCACAATTCTTAATGCAGTCGTCGTCTCAGCAAAATGCCTGGGTTCTGAACGAACACTGGGAGCAGATCAAAGAAGCTCTACACTCAGCGGCAAATGCCACGCTGGACTCCTCGGTGCATAAACCGCATAATCGATGGATATCCATGGCGACTTCTGTTGTACTGTTAGGTGCTCGCAGATCAGTCCCTCCGAATGGAGCATAAAATGGGGCATGTATACCTCTAAGACGCCAGTTGACTAGGAGTTTGAGAAATGACCGGGAGGGAGCAGTGGTGGCTATCAGAAATGGTGGCAACGTTTACCGACTGATTGGAAGTACTCGTCCATAAAAACCGAGCTTAAGCGAAGTTAAGGAATCCGACGACCCATTTATTCAATTTCGGGCGCATCAGTCAAAATATTCGGCAGTAAATCGTAGAGATCAGTTTGGTTGGTCCGCGGCCATAGTGAGCTTTCCATTTATGCCTCCAAATGAACCAATGCAGGTGAATGTCAGCTCACCAGCCGAGGAGATGATGAGGGAGATAGGTTTTCTTACAAGTTATGAGGTACCTGGACCAGATGGACTGAAGTCATCCTACTTCGAGGATGGTAGCGAAATGTCAAAGTCGAAGTTAACAAAACTCCTGGGATCAATCTGGGAAAAGGAAGGGGTTTCTAAGGACTAACATAAATCAGTGATTGCATCGATTTACAAGGAACGTGACAGATCCTTACGTGGAAGCACAGAAGGATTAGTTTAGTGATCATCGCATAAAAACTGCTCTTGGACATTATCTTCTGCAGATAATGTAGAACTCGCGAAAGTTGTTTAATTGAGAATCAAGCTGGATTCCGTCCCGGTCGGATTTCTTTAATCAAATTCTCACTTGGCAACAGATCTTCAAAGATAAGCACAAATTCAGTAGACTTACGATTTCTGTCTTTCTTGATTTGAAAGCAGCGTTCGACATAGTTGATCATGAAGTTCTTTAGCGCTACCTGTCACTTAAGGGTTCTCCTAAGAGAGAATGCCTCTTATTGAAGAGTGTGTCAGAGAAATTCATCTCATTCATCCAAACTCTGTGTGCGAACGGCCGAAGCTGAGTTCGTGATTATGGCGATATTTCACCCGAATTCACCACAAGAAGTGTTCCTCGGGATTGCCCCCTTTCAAATTCTCTTTTTAAAGGCGTCATTCAGATGGTTACGGAGATAGTCCTGTCCTCATGTGTAAATAGTGGCATTGATATTTTGATAGGACGGAAATCTGTTTGACTTGGAATATGCAGATGATGTTGTGCTGCTAAGTGAAGATCCAACTAAGTTTCATGGTTCTATCGGTAGTCTGAACAGCGGTAGTGTATGTATGTTTGCGTTTTGCAACTTCGAAGTGTAAAAAGCTGTTACAAGACTGGATTGGCTCAAAACCAAACATTTTTCTTGAGAGGGAGCAACTGGGTGAGGTGGACAGATTTGGTTACTTAGGTAGTTGCATCTCACCAGTTTGTGGAATATTGGAACAAGTGTCTTCAAGCGTACAGAAAGCTCCATTGGTATTTGTCAAATTGAGACATCCGGGCTGTCAGCGTGATATCCGGTTATCGATCAAGAGTCGCGTATACATGGCATCAGTGAGACCGGTATTGCTCGACGACTCCGAAACATGACCTTTGGGGGCAGGAGACATGCAATGATGTTCGTTGTTTAAACCCCGTTGTCTTCGTTATGTTGGTAGAATATGGTGAGAGAATTCTGTGAGTAATTTGGACTTTAGGTATTGGATCCTAGAGTCCAGACTTTGGAAAAGACATTAAATCAGAATATGCCGTGGTGGTTGGGACATGTTTCGCGCACGCCCACAGAACGCCTCCCTTGTTGTATGCAGTCCTTCGAGGCAGGTAATAGTTGAAGGATGGTTCAGGGTGGCCAGTCGATGATTGGGGTAGAAAGCATGAAAGCCCTAATCAGTGGACTTGATCGTATAGGTGCAGTTAGATTACGGAGTTTGGGTCCACGAGATCCCCCGAAACGATAGTTGGAGACCGTAGTTGACGATGCTTTGTGTCGCAGTCAGTGACGTTCTTGTTTCCGAAATCTGTCTCCCAGATAGTTGTTCAGCTGATTATTTTTCGTTCCATCGTTCATTATTTCCCTTTCTTTTGTCTGCTTGATTAGATTGTGCTGCGATTTAGCAGCAAAAGCTAGTGGCAGCTGTAGCAGTCTGAAAATGAATCATGCATAGCACCATGCAGGCATACAAGCATACTACCTGAACTGTCGTCTGTATGAATACGGCCACATGGAGTTTTCGGTTTTGCCGACAGTTCAGTGTGCTTCTGGTGCTCTTTTCTACTTCTGAATCTGTTACGCATTTAATTATCTTCCTGCAAAGTATTCAAGTCATCGCAGAAAAATCACATAATTAATCACGTGCAGTTTACTCATGACATCCATTATACTAGCACAAAGTGTGCCCCACTGAATTCAAATTTAGGAATCAATATTGCCTGCTCCTAATATTTGGTTCCGACACCAATAGAACATTTGCTGACTTTCAATACACCTTACAAAAATTGATTATGTTTTCGAATACTAATGGTCAGATTCTATTCGGTTCTTTTGCTGTCCACGGTAAGAGGTTCTGACATCTCCAAAATCCTTTCAAATGTTTTCCCCATAAGTTCGGCTCACAAACACGAAGCCCTCCCTATCAGATAGTTCTGAACCATATCGATTCGTATACTTCGAACTACCACAATATATATGGCTCGCGCCAAAGCTATGGATAATCGATCACGATTTCCTTGGGGAAAATTTGTTCCTTTCAAGACTGACTTCACTACTGGAACACCTGAAAAGTAAACACATTCACCTACTCAAACATCGCTTTGTCCCAAATAGTGCACTTTAACTCAGAGATTTAACAGTGTATTGTCTTCTACATTTTCTGGCTGATAAGATAAAGTTTCGATGTGAACTCATCATTAGCTCGATTTTTTAACAATTTCATACTGCGATTTATTGATGGTTGAAAGTTCGTGTACGCTTTGTCAAATCTCGAAGATATGTAAAATCGTCGGGACTCCAAAGTGAGGCTCCAACCCCACTTGTGATATTGCACATTTTCGCAAGGTTTCAGTCAACTTCAGTGAGCTGAGTTTGTTTCGTCTTATGTTGCATGTCAACTTTTCCTCACTCGTACCGCCAGTCAAACCTAGCTGCAAGTGATGAGTGCAGGAATTGCTCTGAGTTTGCTTGCGCCTTCCTCTTATGCAGTTCTAGAAATATCCTATTTTCTTATTGCCTTTGTGGTAGTCTACCTGGGAAAATTTTGGCCAATATTTCGTCTTGGTTGTGCGTAAACAGGTCTGATAAATCTGAGACACTCGGTAATTAGGGTTTAGCGAATCTTTTCTGAAATTTTATTTTCCATTGTTTAGCAAACGACCGCACAAATTTTGGAATCCGGGGAAAGCCCCCGTGTTGCTCATCAATTTCGTTGATTCACTTTGCTCGTGATCATACCGTCACAACATTAAATATGATTTACTGCAAATGGTAGGGGATAATAATTTACATTTCTAGTAGTAAAAATATGCCCACTGTTGTGTTTTTGGAGGTGGTACTATGGGGTGTGTGTGCAACGGGTAGAGGTCGAATTGTGACTACATAACACACCCTTTGACTGGTTGCGTTACAGTTCGGCGTCATCTTATTTCTCTATTTTGGTGTCGGATATTTGGTTCAGTTACGTTCTCCGTTCGACGCTACAGTCGCTCGGAATTACTTTTGTTCAAAAACCGCATCGTTTCCCAACATATATTGGGATCCGGTGTTTCTGCCCCTCAACGAGCTTCTAACCGATCTAGAAGCGGCACTCGTGCTGACAAACAGGCAGGTCTTAAATGCACCCTTCCAGCCAAGATGTCCATCCCGGCTTTGTCGAGTACAAACATTCGCTCTCTGTTTACAAAAATGCCGGACCTGCACCGCACACTTCAATCACCGATCCATGTTCACACGTGTCATCTGTACACAGGAATCGTACCTGAACCCGGATTTCGCTGATTCACTCGAGTCGATAGACAGCTTCAGACTCCAGCGGCAGGACAGAGTTTCAAACAGCAAGAAGACTGGATGCGATGTTACAACAAACATAAACTCCTTTTGGTCTGGCAAGTCAAAAATTGTTTATACGTACTCGCAAAACGGAATTGACTGTCCCGTGACAGTGTCATCCTAGGTTTTCTCGTCATAACAGCACTATTATAACCAATTTATACATTGCCCCCTTTAGCTCGCAACAAAATATCGCAT
Source organism: Fasciolopsis buskii (assembly GCA_008360955.1). NCBI lineage: Eukaryota > Metazoa > Platyhelminthes > Trematoda > Plagiorchiida > Fasciolidae > Fasciolopsis > Fasciolopsis buskii. The sequence continues at coordinate 190,308 of LUCM01004306.1, read as the reverse complement.
CTTTTTTCGACTCTTTTCTAGTGTTTATTGTTCCTCTTCCCGAGGATAATCTGCATATTATTGTAGGTGATTTTAATCATGCATCCACCTCACCACTGACTGTGCTTCATTTGACTGATCTCTGCGTTTCTCCCACCAGAGGCGGTTCCATTTTAGAGAGATTTATTAGAAACCACCCTGATTCCTTTTCCCTGAAAGTGCGTGCTCCTATTTCAAGTAATGATCATTGCTTGCTTCTGTTAAGACCCAAGATATACTGTACTTTATATTTTCATTTCTTCAGCCAAACAAATCAAATGCAAGTTCGTCTTCGTAACTTTTCACGCAACAACCTTGTTCTTCTTCAGAAGTCCGTTTCACTCGCATCTGCCTGTTTCCCTTTTGAACCCCTCCTGCTCAGTGACAATGTCAAGCATTTCACAGTGAGGGTCAATGCAATCTTTGATACCTGCTATCCCTCAGAACCACTATTCGTCTCGAATGGCCATATCTCAACCGAGAAACTGAAATCTCTAAGACGATGAGAGGAGCACTTCTACAAACCTTGTAATAACACAAGTGTGCGGTACATTTCAAACCTAATAAAAGCTGTAATCCGACGCATCGACATGACGTTTGCCAGCCAACTCTTGAATAGTAACAACAATCGATTCCTGAGGCAAGGCATTCAACTGTTGTGTAGAAAGAAAAAGAAGCATACGAAAACTCATGCGGATGTCGACAGTATCAATTGAGCTTTCACCCATCCTTCCACTCATACCCAAGTCATATTTGGTCAGTATGATGACATGACAATTACAAATTTCTCTAGAAAACAGGTGCTGGACCTTCTGCGCATCACTAAAATTGCCACGTGGATTGGTCCTGAAAGTCTGTCCTTGGTTCTTTTAAGGCATGGTGCTGTAACTCTGGCCGATGCATTTACTTCTGAGATTAATTCGTCATTAAGCTCATCTTTTATTCCTGACTCTTGGATACCCGTCACTATCATTCTCATCTCAAAATCTAACAGTTCTACTGCTTCAGCAAAACGACTTCGCCCCCATCACCTTAACGTCTTCTGGTCTTTAACCGACGCGCTTGCGTTCTTCTATGTACCCTCCTGACGACTCTTTTCAGTTTGCCCATAAATCTAACAGGTCAACTTTGGATGCTGTGGCTTCCCTCATTCACCGCATCTATACGTCCTTAGACGCACCGATGAAATCTGTGCGTTGCGCCTGTCTAGACAACTCGTCGGCATTTGATTCCGTCCAACGATCTCTTCTACTTCACAAGCTGGAGATATTTGGTTGTCTCAGGTCTTTATTAGCATCGTCGCCCGATTACTTTACTAACCGAACCCAGTGCACAAGAATAGACGGTAAAGTTCCGAAACTGTTGAATAACAGCTCAGGAGTGCTTCAGGGTGCTGTTCTTCCACCGTCTCTTTTCCCTACTTACAACAGCGACTCATCAACCAGCTCACCCTGCCATCTGTTTAAGCATGCTGATGTTGCTCTCTCTCAAGCAGTTTCGAACAACGGTGATTTTAAAAGTTTTTCCGACAACCTNTCACGAAATCGGCTAAAACACGGTCACAGTTTGTCGAGATGCATGCTAAATATGGGACAGTGGAGTTCCTACAGATATTGATTCTAGAGAGAGCATGGAACGACAAGCGGATCGTGTAGAAATATGAGAGCGACATTTTGAAAGATCGTTGTGCAGAGGATGCATAGGATCAGAAAGAATTTTATGAGCAAATTTCTCACATGCTGATAAGTGCTAATCACAGATTGAAGGACAATACACTTAGTGGTATGAAAGACTCATGGCTAATAATTGGTAGCCCCCGGCGAAGAATTTTTTTAAAGCAAGTTGTTTTTAAGTAAACCTGAAAAATTTACAGGCGAACAGTTAAGAAGGACTGAAAATATACATTGGTTTACAAATCGGGAGATGGTGCTTCGTTTCAACCTGTAGTGTCGAAGCTTCCTTGTGTGAAATGACAACCGTCGGAGATTCTTTACACAGGTTGAAATGTGAGTAGTCCACTTCAGATTTTTACCAATAGTAACACCTAGATATTTCACAAAATCAATCCTGGTAAGTGTTTTTGAGTTGGTGAAAGAGGGTTCGGATGGGTAGGCTGATTGAGAGAGAGAGAGAACAGACATTGGACACATTTAGATGTTGAGAACAACACAACGTGGCGAACAAGCTCGTTTTCAGTTATTCGTATTCATGCCAATACGAATAACTGAAAACGAGCTTGTTCGCCACGTTGTGTTGTTCTCAACATCTAAATGTGTCCAATGTCTGTTCTCTCTCTCTCTCAATCAGCCTACCCATCCGAACCCTCTTTCACCAACTCAAAAACACTTACCAGGATTGATTTTGTGAAATATCTAGGTGTTACTATTGGTAAAAATCTGAAGTGGACTACTCACATTTCAACCTGTGTAAAGAATCTCCGACGGTTGTCATTTCACACAAGGAAGCTTCGACACTACAGGTTGAAACGAAGCACCATCTCCCGATTTGTAAACCAATGTATATTTTCAGTCCTTCTTAACTGTTCGCCTGTAAATTTTTCAGGTTTACTTAAAAACAACTTGCTTTAAAAAAATTCTTCGCCGGGGGCTACCAATTATTAGCCATGAGTCTTTCATACCACTAAGTGTATTGTCCTTCAATCTGTGATTAGCACTTATCAGCATGTGAGAAATTTGCTCATAAAATTCTTTCTGATCCTATGCATCCTCTGCACAACGATCTTTCAAAATGTCGCTCTCATATTTCTACACGATCCGCTTGTCGTTCCATGCTCTCTCTAGAATCAATATCTGTAGGAACTCCACTGTCCCATATTTAGCATGCATCTCGACAAACTGTGACCGTGTTTTAGCCGATTTCGTGAACAACTTATCATATTGTGTTCTGATTATTACGCGATGAGTATTTTTCTCATTTACAAGCTAATAAGTGTAAATATCTTTCCATTCTTTACTTTTGGCCCTCTCACTTTTTGACTGGAATGCGACGGTCGTTTTGTACACAAAAGTCTGTACGATGCAATACAACAGATTACTTTCGTTGTGCATGTACTGATACTGGTTGGTACGCTTACTGGGCTTCGGCTCATGCTGATTTTTCTGTTTCCGAACTTTTCGATTTGCTCGCGCAACCCTTTCGAAGATCGATGTTCCAACGAATGCAATAGTTAATGGTCGGATGGAGCTGAACTGAAAAGGAACAGTTAGTTTTTGTCGATTCTGTTGATTCGAGTACTTCTAACTCACAGGCCTTTCGAAACGTTTTAACCGACTCTAAGATATTATTGCTTCACGCGTGAGCTTTTAGCGCATAATGGAGCTATTTTATCCATTGCAATCAGTCCCTAACTGCGTGGATCATAACAAGAACAAAAAATGTGAATATGATTATTTGCAAGTAGAACAATGAGATGATCATAAGGACTCAACCGTTCGTAAGATTGGAATGCGAGATCGTATTGGATCCATTAGTAATATTCGCACTTCCATAATGAGATCAGTTCAGTAGAAACAGTCACTATTGTCAGGATTCTTGTATTCTGATTCAATCAAGTTACTGCTTGAAGCAAATATTTTGCCTTGACCCGTTAACACTCAGATTAGATGAACGGTCCACGGATTTTCCTCATCAAAATCCGTAGCGTTTATGAAGCAATAACTAAAGCCCTAAAGAGAAATCCCCATAATCCACGTATGGTTTGCACAGTGTGTTTAACTTCGGTTCCATTCTACTGCCTCATGGAGACTACACGAAAGTGAGCAATAAACAAAGGCTTATTTACGTTTTTCAGCCATAAAGCACACTAATATTGAGAATCGTTGAAAAAAAGTATTTGCATCAGTCAAAAATGGTGTCAACGGTTGATACATTGCCTACTTCCAATTTCGATTAATCTATCGGACTTCATGATCCGAGCAATGAAGTAGATTTGCAGCTGTTCTAGATAATAAAATCCCCAAAATTATTTTTAACACCCTGTCTTGATTGTTTCGGTTTCCTCTCAAGACCTTCCGAGTGGATATCTCACCGGACAGCTAATTGCTGCTCGAGAGTTGGTGGTGGCACCGGAATTTCGGAGAAAATCGGCTAATGTCAGACACCGTTTCCTCTAAGATCTGCTTTGACGTTTGATATGTATTCTGCGACACTTGTTTGGTTGCGTTTGTTTTAATACACACCAGATCTATACTTTTCCTGTCGTGTGACACTGTTCGAGACTCCTCACTTCCGACTAGCTCCGGCCATTCGGCATCTGTCTGCCGTGGTTTGCAATCTTGCATACTGTCGTATCGGTGCTACGTTGGCACCACGATATATGCAATACAATCTCCCCATCCGATTGTTAATTCGGGTCTTCTCTATTCTATCGACTGAGGAGCTTATTCAATCGTGGAACGGTAATCAGATGGAAAACACGTTTGGGACCGCACTTTCAAAGTCTTCTGCAATATATTGTGGTCGCCTGGTCACCGACCCCTTTCAGCATGCACTTTTTGAGTAATTAATTTCTCCATGTGCGTGTGGATCAAACTTACTTGAGATGAGAGAGTTGTTTGATACCAGAAACGCACAATGAACAACATCACTTTCCCGAGGAGAAAACGCGATACTTAAACTGTTTAAGAAAATGGAGGAAGTTGGGACAGCATATCGTTGCAGGGAACGACAAATCCGTCCGTGATTTTCCCATTTTCCAAATTACTTCCATCCGATAACATGGAAGCATGCGAATTATACTCACTGTCGCAACTGAGAATTGTTAGCCACTGCGACTGCTCGAAGGACGATTCCACATGAACCTATATCATAGAGTACCCCTTAGAAAATAACTTCGGTAATTGGGAATTCGGGTAAACTATTCACGGGTAGATTGACGAGTTGGACACGGAAATTTTGAAGTTTACTCGAAAATTCAGTAGAGAATTTGCAACCACAATATGGCAACATCTGTTGGGTGATCTTTCATGTGAACAACTGGTTGAAATTCGACTGAGTATCGGCCAGGTTCCGAAAAATATAATAGCCATTAAGTGAGCCATAAAATCACTTCTTATCTGTTTTCCCCACGAGCCGTTGTTGCTGACATACCCGGAGGAACCGCAGGCAATTCGCATATTTTACTGCTCCCTCAAGGATGAGTTGTTTGTTAATAAAAATGGGGCAAGTATGAATGAATAAATAATTCTACTAACCGACGTGAAAGGCCACAGTGGGTTAATACAGACCACGGCAACCATACACACTGAAAATCAGCTTCATTTTGTCAACTAGCTTTTCATGAGCCCCTGTTTCGCCGCCGAGACACTGCGTCGTTCGATGTTCGATACTCGGTGCGTAATTGACATGCCAGCAATGGGTCATCTTAGCTTATCGGTCGGCGTGATCGATCGGTGCCGGTCAAGGTCACTTATTGTCACGAGGTCATGCCTACCTGCTCTCGCTGTCATACCACGAAACAACGGTGCTGACATCGGACACTACTGACGGGCGAACGTGTGGTGGTTTAGTGTGTAGCGCATCTTATTTCGGACCGATCAGTTACACCTTCAGTTAGCTTGTTCTTTCCGAACAGATGTGTTCTACAGCTGAATTTGTGTTTCCCAAGGCCAAGTTATCATGACAATTCCGAAATAGTCCTAGAAATGGCGTAGTCTCCTCAGGATGGCGTTAGCAGCCTCGGTTTGGGACGTTTTTTGGACGACGCATATAGCAAACGACTACACAAACTGTGAATCATGTGCCCCATTGCCTCGCTTAGCTGTACTTTCAGATAAGAAATGTTTCTCCCACTCCATGTTGTGGCTGCTAAACCAATCCGAGACTACCAAATGGAGCGTTTGAACGACGGAGAACTTTGGAGTGGTAAGCTATGATCTGCCATAAAACTCTCCGCCGGCCTTCAAAATGTTCCCAATAGTCTATCTCGTTTAATCGCAGTAAGATACAAGAATAATGTTTCTTCAAGGTAAAACTTTTATTCAGAGAGATCATTCGGTGTTCACACTGACGTATTAGTACTGACAAAAGCCGCAAGAGCGTGCACAAAGCTTTCTTGCATAATCGGAATTCGGTTTACATCCTCCAATCTTTCGGAGCCCGATGCAGTCCATTCTGGTCAACTGATCCATACAGTCATCTGTAACAAATATAAGGCATGCAATGATGGTGTTAGGCGTTCCTGCTCAAATTATAAAGAGTGAGTTAATATCGTTACTGGACAATTAAAATAATCATATATTATATGACTGACAAGGAATTCACGTGATTACATAGAATTAAGCATTCACCCACGCATGCTGAGCTGACTTCTAGTCAAATGAAGCCTCCGTCACTTACAGGTTTGCTTCAGTGTCAGCTGTAATTGCTAACTGGACCCATAGGTGAACATTAGAACCTACTCAAACATCAATATTGACCTTCTATTATCTAACTTTCGGGTTCAAATCTCAACAGCCTCAAGTTTCTCGTCATTTTCATCACGAATGAGAACGAGTGTCAGAATTGTTATTTCGAAAGCCGTCAAATGAAAGGTCAAGTCATTAGATATGATCGCTCTAACTCTTTCTGTTCTGATATTCGGACCGGTTTAGTACTAACGTTCAATATCTTATAGGATTCACGAAAGCTCTTATTCATCTCGATTTCCGTTGTTCGGAACCCCTTCACAGCCCTGTTATCCCTTTGTGTTATCGGAAGATATCAAGAGAAAGCGGTAGGCGTAAACCGGTGTAACGCATAGGTAAATACGCGAGCACTCACCCACCAAGAACTATTTTCTGCTACTTCCCTAAGTGCTAAGTGCAAGGGAGCTTTATGCTTATTAAGGACCATATAACGAATATCTACACGCCAATTCCGTGTGATGTTAACTAATTCCAACCACCTTTTCGATCTTGTTTAATGTGCTCACTGTAAGACCCAGTCACGCATTGTTCGAGGGTGTTTACTGCTTCGTTGCGCAACAAATATAACGAATTCTACAACAGGGGGCAGACGATGGTGATCAATCTGTTAGTGGTCCGTGGATTGCCGAATCCCTCAGTCCAACCAGATTCTAGGTATACAACCAAGCCGTCCAAAGGTCATTCAGTCGATTGACGAGTAAGATGACTTAGAAGGTGCAAATGACGGCAGTGAAAATGACAGACATCACGCGGCGGCATTAAAACACTAAGTGTGTATAGGAGAGATGGATTGGTCATTCGACCGATGCAATCTAAGTGGATGCTCGTACGTGTCTGAATGGCATGACCAAAAAGCCAATCCAGTGAAATAAAACCGAGGATATTTCCGCTTGTCCATCGGAGGTGGCACACCTGACGCGGTTAGATCACCAAGATTGCAAAAAGTAATTTTACTGTTCGAAGAAATAAAGCCTGTCGCGAAAGCATCGCGTAACTCAGTCAGACTAGTATTTTCCAAGGTGACGATAAGCACTGAACATAAAGAACCCGTCCCCTATATTCAAGTTAATTTTTATTCTGAGCACAGGAAGATGTTTAGAACATGAGTTGAAAAGATTCTTCTAGCTCATAGCATTCGTCAAGATCTACTGGCAACTGGGAAACGAAGTAATGTGGTAAATTCAGAAATGTTATGAAACGTCAAAGAGCAAAATCAGACATCCTAAATTTATGAGGTCTAGCGACTAGGTTCTACACAGGGTTTGACTGGAGAACTGTTTCGGGAAATCGAGCAGAATTGTTAATGGCGAACGGAGTCAACGACCTTCTTGTACAGGAACTATTTTTCTTCTGAATGATTTTCATTTTTACGTCTCGCGTTGCCCTATTCACCTATCTTGATTTGATTCAATTTCCCTGCATAATGTGAAGCCTGAGCACAAGTTTGCGGTTCGTGGATTAATAAAATGATTTAGTACTACTTGGCTGGAATTTACAAATTATTATTATTTTTAGTGTGACTACAGCCATTTTTACTGTACTTTATTGTTCTGTCTCACCTTGTGTGCTTGTTGGTATAGGTTCACACGATTCTCGTCGGGTGATTGTGTGCGCAATACACGGTTCGCCTGGGATGTGATGACCGGTTGCCGGAAGCGTGAAGAATAGGAAATGACGTAGCCGCTGTCCGTGGTCACACTGGCTTGTTCGGATTTGCAAAGGCGGACAACCGCCACAGTAGAAAACGCGTTCCGATCTGGGGATCATTGGATTAGTAAAAATGACATATCACGAATAAACCAGCATTATGGAAGTGAAGTTCATTCAGAGAAACCCTGACGGATGTTTGACCTTGGAATCGCTGTTTCGATGTACTCCTGAGTTCGAGCGCGGACACCACGCACCTTTGGGCTGCTTGGCCTGAAAGTGCATCGCGATGTCAGGTTTCGCAGCCGCAAACAAGTAGTCACGATGGTGACGCAATATATGACAAGTTGACAAAAACTGTTCGGACTCTAGATAATTTTGTCGCGATCGGTCCGATATCACGTCCAGCTCCGGATATTATAAAGCTTTTGGTCAACTCTAATACAACACCACAGCTGTGATTAGAACGTGTTGTGCTAGTTCGGGAAGTCTGTTTATGTTACACAAAAGGTAGCCGTGCAATTCAGTGCTTTCCACCAGGGTCTCGGACTAAGATGACCGGTCAACCACACACACACACACGCATAAACACAGTTGCAGGAACCAATGGCTTACCGTCTGACATGGCAACAGCCATGATCGTTGACCATGAACTCAGTGATCACCTTCAAATGGTACGTGCCTTCTGAATCGCCATGGTGCAAAGGGACATATCGACATGGGTAAACCGTTTTGCGATCCGATCCCTCGGCCAGACAACCACCACACTGGATAATTTCGTTATGGATGGAAATCGAGCAGCGCTGACTTCGTTTGCCAGCCTGACCTGCTGGTAGTACCGGGACAGGAATAAGCTGGGCACGTACATGGGCGATTCGGCGCTTCCCGGATTTTTCGTCACATTCATGGACCACCGGATACTGACCGACCGGGCAAACTAGCGATCAGTTCGAAAAGTGGACAGTATGGCAATCAGTCCAAAGTTAATTCTTTCGGCAAGCAGTAGTGTAGGCACGGAACGAAAATTTAAAAGAATGGTAACATAAAAGATCCTGTTTTCAATAAATTACTCTGGGTATTAGAAATCGCAAGAAATAAGGCTTCATCGTGATCCTTCATGAATCAAACACAGGTTAAACCCCATCCCCTCTGTATGATATGAGCCAGAGTGTAGACATTGTCAAACAGTGGGGAGATATTAACGTTTCAGAAAATGGCTTTCCTTAGGAATATCAAAATGAAGATAAATTCCCAGAATTTTAGACAAATGAAATACTCTCTCATTTATTCTTTGACCAAACGAGGATCCCAGGCATCCACAACGGAATTACACCTCTCACCTTAGGTTGATCATCAAGTTTCAAAGGCATTCTTTTGAAGAAGTTACATTAGCCATTTATCGCTTTATTGCACGAACAACTTAGCTTCCTACGACCTGAAACGTCATCGGATTCATTGTGGACAAAGGACACATAGGGCACTCAACAAAAAAACGTTGTCGTCGCCAAAGATGGCTCTTGTACATCCCTGGAATACAATGTTACAGGACAAAGTATCACTGAGGGCACATCGGGAGGAGAGTTTATAGGGCTGAGAGCAAGATGGAAATTACCAGACTCGAATAAGGGTTTCTGCTGCTCCACATGTTTCCATTTACGTAATTCACTATCTATCAGCAGACTTCAAACGAATTACAAATTAATGAGGTTCGCGTAGTCTGAACGAGTATTAAATAATCCCTTGAGAGTTTTGCTTCTTTTGATAAAATGTGTACCAGAACTAATGGTGACCCAAAAGCTGGGTACGTCTGCTAGATAACCAAAGGCGAACAACTAGCAAAACACACTGAGATCCAGTTTAACCTTTTAGAATTGAACGACCAACGTTACCATTAATTGTTGGTTGGTTAGTTAGGTGACTCGGCAAGAAACGTTCATATCCAACTCATCGTTAAAGTTTACGGAAAAATAAACAGCTGGAAATCATTAAGAGGGCAAATGGGACACAAACTAAGTAAGAACGACAATGAGTTAGACTACATAGGCCATCTGGGATGATTTATTGAATTTAATCTGCACATGCCATAAGAATAATTGGTCATTGATTCTGCAAGGCCACTGGCTGTTGATCATGGGGCCTGGCTATTATGAGAATGACTAATGTGATGGGGCACTTGTACAGTGATGCTTCCGTGACTTTCTTGGTCAGTTGAATGTCGGTGTTGCATGATAATTCATTTGCTTGACAATTCAAAATAATTTATCAAAGCTCCATTTGTCAAGCTAGTCTGAAACTAATTGTTACCATTCATTAACAAAATGTTTTGTGAACATATGCATTCTGTCAGTGATTCGTTTATCACGTGAAAGTGATGTTTACATGAAAACTGGGCGCAAATATAAATTCCTGTTGTTTTAGATCACCTACTTTCATGGGATTCAAGCGGTTGAATGGGTGGTGTCTATCTTATGAATTCACCTCACTGCCCCCTAACCTTGTCTAACCGTGGAATAGAAGCGGACGATCAGATTCCGTCTGACTAACACTCAACTTACATTCGCAAGTAATTTTCTTCTTCTCAATGACTGCGGTACACATGTGATGTAGAGGATGTGGCCGATAAGAGATGCGAGTTTCCACTGCATGACCAGATCGATGACACCGACCTCGTAGCATGTAGCTTCCACGACATTTACAAAGTCCACATGACTTCCGACATTGCTATTCGAAGGAATATAGGAAAAGAAAGGCTTGAGCATAATCCTCTCTTGGTTCGGTGTTCTTGATTAAACCGTGTAGATGAAAACAGGGCGTGATCAAGTACACGTTCAAACTGCACACCATACTAAGTTTCCGGATATGTAGATGGTAATGTGCATCAAGCAAGTAAAACAAATTGAAATTTATCCAACGCGATTCACCAAACCCACATTTAATGGTTTTCAAAAACATTTTTGGGTTTGAAACAAATGGGTAATCTCCGCCCGGTTTACACAACGGGACAAGGCCGCCTTAGGATTACGTCGATGTTAATCTCTTCGGCACACGTGGGATATCTCCTGTACATATGCAATGCTGTTTGAGAAGAACTACTTAGTGTTCATCATCACTCAGCAGTAGAACATCATTCGAAATGGATTATTTGTTCACTAGATAGCGAATGTGTAAAACCGAGCATGCAATTGTCTAGAACTTAAAGTACTACTTTGCGTCCCCTTTTTACCGTTTGAAGAGTCTTACTTAACAGTGCTATCAACCGGAGCAGTTTTCTGTTTATGGTTACTGCTTCTGATGATCATTAGAAGTGTTTTGTCTGTCTTCCAGCTGAAAAACAGATTGTAAGGCAAAAGAAATGACATGGGGAATAAATGAGTCCATTTGGTGGATTTATACCTGACGTAACCCAGGTTCCTTGCATGCCCCGGGATTGTTAGCCACGCGATCTTGGCACCAGAGAGGGGCTTCTTTGTCTTCGCAGTCCCCGATGGGAGCAACCCGCTTTTTCCGCTGGGTGTTCCGACAAGGGATGTCCCCGAGCCATCGCTTACGCACACAATATCCGGATGATATTTGCGCATAGAACAACACCTTGACCCGTTGCACACAATGCATCACGGAAGCGCCTTCGGGTTTGTCCACCTCTAGGTCGTTCACGGCCTGCGCCAACATTTCGCATCGACATGGACTGGCTTCTTCTATTTTCGGTTTTGGACAAGCTGCGATCAAGCGTAGACAGTGAGAAAATAAACGACTCTTTGACTAGCCTGGTTCAAAGCTCCATGGTTTGCCCGTGCCCGAAAGTTCTGGCTTTGGGGCGTCAAAGGGAGACTTACTGGTATTTTAGTGTAATCAGAGAGGTTATCAAACTGCTCACCGATAGACTCGATTTGTCTTAACAGCAAACGCTAGAAGCCTAACGTGCGAAGTGACTAAGCAAACTACAACTAACCAAGCATTTTCATTGTGCCTACTTATATAGATAAAAGTAACCTATGTGGATCATTCAAATGTCAGCGGAGAAAATGCACATGGATGGAAGATCAACTGGTTTGACATTCAACATGAAATCCAAAAGATAACATTTCGGGGGACGCTTAAACTTAGCAGTAAACCAGAAATATTCAGCATTATCCATAGATGGGATAGGTAAGAGCAAGACTGGGTTCACAAAACACCGAAGAAACTCCGATCGTTAAGAGTGGCTATCTAATAAACGGTGTCTCCTATTAACCTTGAATCGAGGATCAATGACTGTGCAATATCACCTTCTTTCGGACACCCATAATATGAACCTTGACAATCATGAGAGTACCGGTTGACAAATTTTTTATTTCATGTATTTCATCTGCTTTTACTGAGTTGCACAGTGGATGGAAGAATCGACGGCTTTCACGACGAATGTTTGAACACCGTCTGAAATGACTGAAAATAACAATGACATACCATTTTTCTGACAGCCAACAAAACTGGAACAAAGGGTTACTGATATCCAAAATAATTGTGAGATGCAAAGAAAAAGTTTACCTAGTGCTGTTCTCCATGCCGTAGTTAGGTAATCCAAAACTGAAAAGTTGGCAGTCAGGGAATCACTGTTTATTAGACCCCGTATTCCAATTTCGTTTGCACCAAAAATGTCGGCTTAATTCAAGGGATCGACAACTTCCGCGAAATCTGTCGAACTGTCACGTTTTCTAGAAGCTGTTTGGTCATCAGATTGAATTTATTATTAGTAGACAAAAACTTGTCTAGTGTAACCTATCCTATCTACAACTACTGACAACCAAGAACTGTTTATTCGTTGAACAATGCTCATTTTATTCACGGCTATTGGTGGAATTGACCTGATCGGTGGCACGAAACTCCGCTTTTCTTAACCGCCTACCGAATTTTGGTTTCAGTCCCTTTTCATCTGAGCCGTTCATTTAATGGTGTAGCATGAGTTACTTCCAGATTAGGACGGCATACAGAAAACACGCTTCACAGCATAGAACAAGAAAAACACTCCACACTTTCTGCAATCGCAATACGAAGAAAACCAACATCATCTAAATTGCTTGATTTCTATTGCTTTCGCTCGCCCGAGCTCTGTTTCTGCGTGACACTTACATTTCTTACAGATTTTCCGGAACAAGAAGCATCGTGCTGCACTGTGCATTTTGAGTTCCATCGGATTCGCTCCAAATGATACCGGATCAGACAATCGACGTTTGAGAGTTGCCGGATCAACTCGACTGAGCACGCAGACTGGAGCCAGTGTATCCGCTCGATCGCGACCAACGTAATAGTCAAAACTGAGACAACCTGGCAGCTTGGCGCATATTAGTTTACAATGTGCTAAACTGATTGGGCCACGAAGAATCTGATGCAAAAACCGACGTCCATAGCGCTGATCAGTTAATAAGCATACTCCACCGGGGCTGTTCGACGGTACCACTCGGAATGTAGTTTCATCTAACGAACAACCTACAGACACCCCATGGGGAGAAAAAGTAGGTTGGAGTATACGTTAACGGTTATTGACTTGAAAATCAAGGCGAATGTTTCGACAAATCACAACATTGACATTTGGGATGCCATCTTTCTCATCTGTACGGATTATGACTGATGAGAACTAAAAAATAGCTATGATATGCACGTGCCTTTCTTTCAACATAACTATGATATTGACCAATTGGAAGTAAACGCATTCACAGTCCATATCACCCCACTTTATTGACCTTATGGGTTACTCTGAAGGCTTGCTTACACCTTTTCTCCTGTACATGAAGACTAAATGTTTGTGATCAGATTTTGTCAATGTTTTCAGTGGCCCATTAGTGTCTCCAACACGCAGTATGAATCCTAAACGATCAGTTTCGTGCACAAGCCTGTTTGGAATGCATTACGAGGTAATTTGCAATTTCAGTTTCGATTTTTACAACCAGTAAACTTTCACAAATGTACTTTGGTTTTGGCTGACATCTCTAGGTATAGTTCCCTCTTGGACCGCTACCCGATAATCTAATCGGACCTATTGAAGACAGTCTACTAAATATTTTCACATCTATCCACCACTTTTAGAACTGATCATCTTTATCCTCCCTCTAACAATTCGTTCACCCCTAAGACATGTTTAAACCGAGAGAGTGGATCTGCAGCCGTATGCAGTACATGTACCAACCACTTCTATTTTCAGTATTGCTAATAACACTTTTCTAACACTTTCCAGTGCTACTAGAAAAACACGGATGCTCAAAAACTGACAACCTTTGCGAGTACTCTCTCTTCAGCTGCCATATTTCTGAAACGAATAGCGCGACCGATATTACTTCAGCAATGTAGATTCAACCCTTGATCGATAATCAGACACCACAGACACCTCAAAATGGTAACTGCTAATCAGATCTTCCGTATACATTCATTTAACATAAGGCTATCTGGTGAAATCCAGCTACCCAAATGACAAAACGTGACGTTCCCATCACTGTGTATTTTCAACCACACAGAGCAAATTAGAGTTAAAATAAAGTGGTTTGACAACTCCCTTGTATATTTCGGTAGTTCTAACGTGATGAAAAGATAAAGGAAACATGTTCAATGCTATTCGGATGGCATATAAAAACCAAATAACAATGTGATGACTTTGTGCACGGGCACTGGACATTCGACCATCTTAATTTGTGTTGCAATAGACTATACAATGTTGACAACCAATACAGAAATTATCACCGTTCAGCATAAATGCTCCTGATTTGTTCTGCAAAATAATCGATGAAATGCTCGGTGGACAGTGAATACAAAGTAGGATGATTCGACGATTGTTTCCTCAAGCGAAAAAATGCGTACAAAAAACGGAAACTCCCTACACTACTAGTGTGCAAACCATAACAGTTAAAACTACGATTATCATGAAGATTACCTCGTGACAATTGACAGAGATTGCTAGAGTCACCTCAGTTGTTACTGTGACATTTTTTGGAATAAATATGGACGTAATTCCGTTGTAAAAGATGGACGAAATCCGACCAAAAATCGGAGGGGTTGACTCAAGTGTATTGAGCAGTATTGCTTACCTTAACGACGAGAACTACATCATCCTTTAAATTTGTTTCCAGATCATATCACAATTATTTGGAATTATGTTAAAATTATTCAAAAACTTGGAAAAACCTGCTTCTGATACCAAGATATGTGTGTCTGCTGGCAACTAACGGACAACCGTAAGGTGCGTCACAATTTAGACGGATGAGGACCAGATTTCAATAAACCAACTGGATGTCGGTTCAAAATATGGTAACGACGGTACGATTTAGCGGCCCATGAACCGAATAGTCGGCGATATAGAAAGTAGTAACATATTTCCATGCACCCTTTTGGTAAGATGATGATATTATTTGACACGCACGTGATTACGTCACTGTGATTGCCATCCAACTCACGTGGGCAAAGGTTACATGTTCGACGACACAGTGTGGCTTGTCCTTCGTCCGGTCTTTCACAAATCCCATAAGGAGCGCTCTCCAGAATACGGCACTGTGATCGCGGTAATAAATCGATGCAGTCAACCAGACGATAGACCGGCATAGCCAGTCCGTAGCCTGACTTCTGCTGTGATTTATCTGCATGGGAAATTGGTCGCAACCCCGGATGCTCACTAGCCACGGTGTGGACAGATTGACATTTGGCAACCACCTGTCGTACATGACGCTTGCACTGACATTGGTGCATAGCAAACAGAGTCACGGAAATCCGTGCCCTTCCTTCCATGCATTTGGAATAACTTATGTAGTTCCTGGGACAAACTAGATTAAGCGGGATTCGGGAAAATAATTGTGAATGAAAGCCGGGACTAAGTTTTTAGTGTAAGAAAATGTATTGCATGTGTACTGAAAGAGCATAGCTTTGTATTTAGTAAATGCAGTAAGCATACTGGGTGAATCGTGGCCTGCTGAACAAGACTGTCGTGCACCGGTTATTTAGAATGCATTGGTTACCTCGAAAAAGTTTTCGAAGACGTAGGCCCGGCCATTAGTACTGCTAAGAACAACGGGGTTACAGGGGGAATGGATACCGATAGCCACTGTCAACTGAAACGTAACTGCAAACAGTCTGGATACACGATCACGGGATGATCAATTCTCTCAGACTGTATGTTTTTGCACATGGTGGAGGTCGTTTGATCTAACCTCTGTCGCCTATGCCGTAAACAATTGTCGGTCTTCGACATCCTTAAGCCGAAACTAAGTGACTTAATGGGTAGGACAGAAAGGCTGTTACACCTAAGCAGTGTATGCTTGATTTCGGCATAACCTAGTGTGCTCCCGTAAGCATTCATTTTACCAATCCATTACTGATTCAATAACCTGAAGGTGTCAGCAACGAAACTCGTACCATTGCCGAATACAAACTACATGACGATTTTCAAAAACGACCATGCACCTGCACGTTGTTCAGTGAGGAGCCGCTTGCTCACTGCTTTACGAAGGCGCTGTCGTGGTCACCTCAAGGATTCATTGTAGGTAGGCCCACTTCAAAGTTGAATGAACCAAATGCTCATGGGTGGCTGGCTGAGCAAAATCACAACACTCCATTCAAGACAAAGCATTCTAATTTTAATTAAGCATTGGACTTGTTTTTAACGTGTTGAAGGTCGGCATATTTGGCGAGTAGAGCTCAGTGAGTTCATAGCGGATAACCAACAGTATTGAACAGCTGGTGGAGATATCATGTATGCAATTGGGAAGAAAGTGTGATTTAGTTGAGCCATTTTTGGCTACTATGGTCATAGTTATCTGCTATGGGGCATGAAATAATTAAAATTCAATAGGTTCCTTAATCCTGCTGCCACTTCACGGGGTATTCGTCCACTCGATCGTTTGAAAAACGACCGGTTAGATGGATAGATAAAGAGACCCAGAGTTACCTTATCAGTTTTTGGTTAGAAATTTTCAGACTACACCAGCCCCAATCACATTCACATTTAAGGCTGAAAGAACCGCATATCTGTAGCTTTGGCCATTACTAATATTTAGCATTTGATTCTTCCAGTCAAATTATGCAAATCAACCAGATGACTGATAGTGAGAGCCTTAAAATTCTGTTTAGTGACTCAGTTTCGGAAATAAATTTCGTCCAATGTTACATCATGCTGGTCAGCACACTAAGTCCAAAAATAATAAAGTGTTTCTTTCAGTACCCTTGTTCTGTGAAGATATGTAGAACTCGGAACTTAAGGCAGGCAACTATATTTCATCAGATGAAATGAGCAAAAAGCAGGGAGTAATTACGGCACTCTGATCGTAGCAGCAGGTCTTGAGCACTTCCAATGCACAGCACCTATGGCGATCAGAACGAGCCCTTCAAGACGTGGATTCGACCTCAGGTGTAGCCACCTGTCTCACGCTAGTCATGCTCTTTTCAAGGTCATTAAACCTGTGACACTCGCAGGCCGGAAGTGAGGCCCGCGTCAGGCGTGGTAATTGTGCGTGTGCAAATGTGTAAGTAGTTCAACTAATTGGACAACTATTCTGTTTGGGTTGAACGAGGGACAAACATGCAACACCACGCTCCAAGAGTGGGGTGAATTTCGACCAGAATGGAACTTATGGAACGCAAATTTCAAAGCGAAAAATTTTAAATGCAGAACTGCGACCTGCGTTCACTGTCTCATCTGGAGGCTGTTATCGAAACTGGCACTTACTGATAGTACGTCTTTGTTCGATTGGGGGCATTGGTAAACAAACTGTCTCAGTCTCCGTCCCGGGTCTCTTCGTGCGGGACACTAATTGTTCGCGAATTACGCTTACTTCCAGTTGATTACGAGGCATTCCTGGACGTGGCGATGAGCATCGTTCCAAACCACGAGGCGGACGACATGCGCAAAGGACACGCTGTTTCAACGTCGGAGTCATGGATTTGCATTCACAACCCTGGCGGAACCAACGATGTATGTGTATCAGTCGATAAGATCGTCCATCTGAGTCCGGTACGCACGGGCCGGTGATAGCCTTAGCTTCGGGGCAGACTGAACGAAAATATGGAAAGTCACGGAATGCAAACATCCATTGTTTGGGAGCAATACTGGGATGGTTGATCTGATAAAAACAGTATATTACCGAGAACCCATATGTTCGACAGTCTGCAAATTGTGTTTCATTCATCCAATTAGCTCATCACTTAGTTTCCAGTCTGCCACGGGGAAAAATTAGAATGTTTGTAATGAATTACTTCTTTTGCAGAAAAATTTCTACGTGTTCATCAAATGATTTACGATGATATGTCTGTGCTTCAGAAGCCAATGAAATATGATGCTGCTGGTCTCATCCAGGTTAGAAATCACCAATGGTGGACAATACGATAAAATGGGATTAGTTTCATAAATTTAATTATCAACTGTACAACGAAGTACATTATTTTAGGAACAGATTAACAGACATTAAAAGGCTATTAAGCAATGAAGTGACAGGTGAAAAACGGAATTCTAGTCAATGATACCCACTACCGCACCATTTAACCATCACAGGGTTCCGAATGACTTTCCTAATTCTGATAGATAGTCCAAACATCGTATTGTCTATCTCAAAATGGGGAAAAATCAAGTAGTATCGATATAAATGAGAAGGAAAAGACAGTCTATGCCTTAGAAAGCAAAATGGCTGCCTTCTCGGGTTTTCTCGACCTAGAGAACTGTTTTAATTAACACCATCTACTACACAGCACTGAAATAATTCAGCGTTTCATTTCTGTCAAAATTTTTGGCGAAATTATTTCATGCTTTGAACAAGAAACCAGTCAACTGTGTCTCTCGTCAATAAATTAATTGCGGACTTGAGAAATAAGCCGTACAAAGCGGTGATTGATCAGATAATCGAAAGGAAAAATGGAAGTCAGCTCCGTAAGAAACCTCTTCGTATTGTAGAGAGCAGAAAGATTGTGTTCACGCCTGGACGAGTAAGGAGAGATCTAGGTTATCAAGAACTACTAGTTGTTAGTGTTCCTTATATGGGTTAAAAACAATCGGAATTATTTTGGTTCTGCCCAAAATATTCCATCTAACCGAAAACACTTGTCCCATTGTATTCGTACCGATTTTTCGGACAGACTGAACTTTGAATTGGGGTTGACATTTAGCATCCTCGAGGTTGAGCAGTCGGACACCTGATTCGTGTTCGGGGTTACGGCCAGCCACTTCCAAACTCAAACGTTGGGCGTATGTGATGAGAATACCGTTGGCAGAGTGGCAACGGCTCACCTGTCGCCGGGACAATTCCGATCCCAGCCTGGTTTGATCACATCCGCAAGTTTCAAAATGTGAGCGACGCTGAACACGACACTCGCATGCACCAATTTGCCACCACGTTTGTTCCACCTGACGGTAGATCAGAGCTGGATCCAATCCAGGGGACCCGTGACTGTCAGATTCAGAGGGTTGACGGCACTGATGTCTAATCGTTTTTGGATTCCTTGGACAAGCTAGACAGAATGGAGGGAAATGAGGACAGCGATAGTTCAGTTTTATTTGATTTCTCAATTCTGTCATCACAGACCTAACTCATGCGACGTTGACAAATTGATAAAAGTAACTGATAAAATATTTCGAAACGACTACTCTTTTTGACCTCTTTCACAAAGACATGAAGAAAACAACCGGTGCTTGTAGACGTATAGACCCTAGTTACGGATCCGTAGAAATTAAACACATTCATATGATTTTTCAGAAGCAGATAAGAATTGAAATCGATAAATAAGATCCATTTGCTTTATTCTTTCATGTCAACATGCTCACTGGGACGGGATTGCATAACTGATGACAAGCACAAAGTCTACCAAATCCCAAGTACATGAGAGTTAAAAGATTCAAAATCTGTTCGGATGACTTCAATCGTTTTTTAGGACTGCGATTTATCTGGATTGGTTGTGGTAGGCAGTTTAGTGAATCACATGTGCCGTGTTCACAATCTGGTGTCCATGTCGAACAATATGGAATGGAATTACTTCTACCCATTTATACCATTTCCTTCGTGACCAGCAACTTACCGACCGGTTGGAAATGATAGCGTGTCCGGTGCACACAAGCACTAGCTTTCACAGTCGGTTCGATACTGCGCTCCACAAACATTTTTAGAGCCTCGTATTTGCATCCCTCATAGTTCACAGTTTTTTCACCACGACAACCTGTAACAAACCAAAAAATCAAATGTCACCGACGAATAGAACTTGAGGGCAAACGAATTCCGAAGAAAATTTGTACGATTAAAGCATAGCTGGATACTTATAATCGGTGCCGTTTCCACAATGTGAACTTTAGTAATCAACCGGGTTTGTTACGACCGTCATGAAACCCCTGGTGAATTAAGAAGAAACTTAGGCCTGTGATGGTTATGGAATGCTTTGATTATTAGTGTAAATCCCTTCCATGATTATTACAAGGCTATTTAGTGAAGCTTCGGACACAGAGATGCTTTCAGTTATGAGCAAAATGCCGACTCCCCTACCCTCAAAACCGTACCCTGTTATAAAATGTGTCCAGTAATCGAAATGATTAAGCGCCTTGGAGAAGACAAAGCCGTTAGCAATGGTCCGTGGATGGTATATTCTATCTTCACAAATACAACGCTCTGTTAACACTGGCTGGCCAACAAACCCGAGAAACCATGTTGTTTAAGTGGTGCCGCAATCGATATTTGCCAATAACGCTATCAAACAGCTTGTAGAAATTCGTTCTAACTGTCTGATAACATGTAGGAATCGTTTTTAATGCACAGACATCAGAGATTCTAACAGAATATAGTCAGTCTTGTTATTCTATTTTGATTCTGAAAATCTTATACGCTTCCCAAGATGTTTTGACACCGTACTGAATTTTGTACTAGTGAATTTTCTGTCTCAAATGGGTAAGTTGGAAGATTCCATCTTAGTAGGTATCAGTCGTCCTGTTGACGGCTGGGCAAATAGAAATGGATATACCCTAATCAAACATCATTTGAAGCAAGTCAAAAAGTCAGATGAGTATGCTGACGTAAGGTATGCACTGCTAGGCACGGTAACATCACGTGCGTGAAAATATGGTCAATTAGATAAGCCAAGGACAAGCTGCACTGAGGGTCATTCGGAGCATTAGTCGGTTGTTAAAGCTAGAACCCCTTCCGAGTGAATAGCCAACTGCCTAAATTGCGGTGATTCTATCTGGATTCGGTGAGACATTTTGTGATGTAATTTTGAACTCACGCATCCCAATATGTCTCATCCAATGAGAAACACCGTGGCCCACTGCGACAAAAAACAGCTTGGCTTCTTAACCTACTAGTGAGTTCATATAGGGACAAGCGAGGTTCGAATAGAAATTGTTTCAACCTTCTCCGAATGGATCCTTGATTGGAACCCTTACCCATCCGTGCCTACGAATAGAACCTAACCTGTGGGCAGATTAGATCTGACAAATGTTCAAAACCTACCCCCTCGTGTAACAACAAACCCGATACCGATAATGGAAGAACAAATGCTTAGTTGAATGTGAAACTCACAGCATATCTCATGATGAACCGTAGTACGTCGCCGGCAATGACATCTCTGGGGTCTGTGTTCGACCAAAGTCACACGACGTTGACAGGTCATTGTGTCACATTCCGATTTAAAGATGAACGGTTTCGGACAAACTGCTCAGGCGAGAGTGTATTATTTTTGATCCGCGAATCCGAAGGTAGATGAGGTTCACAGTAAGTCGTACAAAAACATGCAGTGAGATAGAGGGTGTAGACGGTCGGTTGGTATTTGCGAATTATTGAAAAATTGTATCATTTCAGCAAGATTCTCAATCGTTTTGAAGAATTTGAAATATGAAGTTGGAATGATCGGAAATGATTCTAATGAGCCAACATTTTGTTTAGTCTGGGCAAACTTTTCCAACGCACATTTGCAACTCTCAGTCACTATTTGAAGTGAGTTTTATCCGAACAGTACCCAGGTACAATAAAGCGTTAGTTTAAGGTGTTTATTTGTTTTCTTTTCGGTGACTTATTTGTAACAGAATATGCGCCACGATCTAAAGTGTCAGGCAAAGGAACGCAAAGATTATTTGTTATATGCACATACTGAAGTCACAAATGAAATATTCGATAATTTGTGAATAAGCATGCTAAGTCTGTCTTCAAGTTGATACTAATACTAGTGATAGTAACAATATCTCACTTTCTTCACTCGACAATAAGTGATTACAAAGATTAGCGAAGGTCGTTGAGAGGGTACAGAACGGGGAGAAGATAGAGAATGGACGAAGGATTCCAACCTGTAAAATTCACGTCCAAAAGCCACCAAGTTATCCAATAGTCGACATTGCCGGTAACTATCATCCGGAAATTCATTCTATTCGTGGTAAATTAGTACCGTTTCCATTAATAATTTACTCGGTAAACAGTCAGACTAACCAGCTTTAAACCGGGTAAGACAAAAGTTTAAATTGCAGTTCCTATGATGTCGCCTATAAAAATAAGGGCCAAAAATAAAAATATAAAAAAAGCAAAAATTGTCCAAAATGTCGACTTTCAAGTGTGGATTACGAAATCAAACGACTGCCTGATTTGATATTGACTTCGGTGGATAAGGAAGGTCTATGATACAACTGTCTTTTGAGCAAAAAACACCAAAGACGAGTTGCATGAATTTACCTGAATCTGGAATAACTTTAGTCCGGTCTAAATCTTCAGGAACAGGTGATTGGGAAATCAGTTCAATCCGACTCGTATTTCAAAATCCAGTGTTCGAATGGTGTCCGAGGTACATTTAAATCCCCAATATGAAAAACAAGACTAGATATGACTGCAATATGTACATCCATGAGTTCTAAAATTTCCCTTACATCGGCTTTAGCTCCGATATCCCTTTGTGCAGAACACCAACTTAGACTTGTTTCATCTGACCATGGCACTGAAGGAAACGGCGGTCACTTTGATTTGAGGAATTTCAGAAACCTCATGGAAAATTTGCTAGGATTGGCTAAATTGATCCTAATTTTATCACAGCTTCGGCCAGCGGACAAATAAACAAAGCAATCCGCAAAAATTAGACATGCACGACAAGTTGACGTCTAGCTCGAGTGACAAAACGCGAAGACGTGTGGCCACAGTCTGCCGTAGTCAGCCAATCACGCGCCGCGAGCGAATGAAGCTAACCGTATTGGTCCAGAAAAAACCCCAATCAGAAAAATTCGTTTGAACATCAAAAATGTCAATGTCCTCATGGCGTTTTAACTTCCTATTGAACTTTATCAGTGATTCCATCATTTCTGAGTGTGGTGAATTTTGTCAACAGGCCCTGCAAGTAGGAGTAATACAGGAATGGTTTGAATCCGTCCTGCTGGCTATCCCAACTATGTTGCTCGAAGTGTGGGAGAAAAGTTCATTCAAGGATTTACTTTGTATGACTGTAAATTCATCCGTTATTTCCCTGTCTCTCCCGAGAAAACTCCATTGACTAAGCAAACTTATTCGATCGTAAGTAAGGCATATAACGGTAAAGTTAAAATCGGAATCGTGGCAGTAGGTTGTTTAGAGAAAATCAACAGCAGTTCGGCATTATGCTCTGAGGATGAAAGAACTAATAACCAAGGCAAAAGATCTAACATAGGCCTCTTAGTCCTACCTCTGCCGCAATAATTCCAAGATTCAGAACTTCGCATTACTTACGCATCAGATGTGACAAGTTTACCAATGCGAGAAATTGAACTTAGTGGGAAATTAACAAATCTGGATCGAACAAGGTTCGCAGTGTGTCGAGAAGTCGATCAGCCATGCGACGAATTTCTGTATGCAAGTGCTCAACAGTCAGTAACATAGCGTTATCGCTAGAATGCGTAAATGGCCGACCTTTCGGGTAGCCTTTCTCACAGCAGGGTTTGCAGTCAAAGTTGCAAACCCAGCCTTGCGAAACGCTACCCAAGGTAGCCGAAACGTCGATCAATTATGCATTCCAGCGTCAACGCTGTGTTGCTGACTTTTAAGCAATTGCATACATTAATGGGAAATTATTACAAAAATGAGAGGAAATGAAATGAATCGAAATCAACTGCGCCACAATCCAAAAAGGGCCGAAAAGTTTTGCTGTATAGCAATATATATCCTTATGGGTGGTCACATAATTTCTCAATTAAATAGATCCCGCTTTGGATATTCTCGAACTGCAGATCGCCGTTGTTTTTACTCTTGGTGAGATTTTGATCAATGAAATTGGCATCTGTCGTCCAACTACACCTCTATCGAACAACACTCGTAAACGGGACTTACCTAATTTCTGTTTAGTTACCCCATGCTTTGGCATACAGTCACCGTTGATCAATTGTTGTTTGGACCATTCGCGCACGATGAAACTGTCGGCAATGCAACGAATCCGTTGTTTTCCTGGATCACATCGACAACGAACGAGGCGCCGATGTCGAGTTTCCTTTTAAGGGCAATCGCGATTGAGTGAAAAAAATACGTTGGGATGCGAACGTTAGAATATGCTTTTCACTATGTGAAAATGTGACTTTATTCCACTTCAAACCTCGACATATGATGAACGAAACAGCTTAGGTGGATTCAAAAGCCAAATTAAACATGTTCTTAATTCATGGAACGGATCATCTCAAGTGGAATCCTTTCATCCTGGAAGTCAGTCACAGTAAGGATGAGACATGCCGTTACGTTTCAAAAGTCCTTCAACTGAACATCATGATGATATACGAATACACGTCAAATATTTTTGATTTGTCAGCTACTATGCATTGATATAAACCCAATTATGATAATTCTGTCAGTATTATTTTTGCCTGATTACTCGTAAATTAAGAGTGCACATTGTTACTGACAAACCTGACACTTGCATCGATCCAAATTTCTTCGAATCACCCACTGTATTGCATTCCCTTCCGGACTGCACGACTCCACTTTCACGCTGAGCTTTGGCACGCATTCTGAAATAACAACGAGATTTCAGAGAGTAACAACTTCCCGAAACCGACTGATCCATTAGACCTCTAACTATCTTCTGTACGCTAAAGACAGTGACGAAATTAGTTTATCCGTTCTTTTTTGGGAATCATGAGGTAGGACTTACGTGCTTCCAAAGTGGCGGTGATGTCACGCTTTAGAGTAAACTGTGTGCACAAATTTTGCTTGTTCAGCTGCCAGTTGGTGGTGTAGTGATACAGACGATTTGCTTCACAAACCTCACGCATCTGTGGATTCTGGGGACAACCTGAAGAAATGCGAATTGGCTAGCTATTATGTTGTGAAGGAATCTTAACAGAAACTCAGCAAATTCGACACCCTTATCAAGAATCAGCCATAGCAACAATGCTTTTCATTTCTGATGACAGTTATTTCATAAAACAGTAGAATTTTGATATGTAAACGAAAGAGATCCGGTGCTTGAAGCGGAACAATGCGAGTGGATTTCCCCTTACTAATTTTCTGGAGTACTTTTGTTCCATGTACTTGTTCCCTATAGTTCATATCGATAAAGGCCGTTCAATCCGGCGAGATTAAAGGAAACGAGACTCATCACACGATATCGGTTGTGCCCGTTTAGTCAGGCTATGCGGTCACTTCAAAGAACTCGGACAATCGCCGTATGGGTGATTTTCATTACCTCACGAACCACTCAAGCAAAACATCCATAAAAGTAAAACTGCAATTTGGCCCTTTCTTTGTTCAGATTTTGTGCTCACAGAATGATTGAATTAATACACACAGCATCAAAATTGTCCCACATTAAAGCAATTGATTCCTGTGCATCCTGCTGCGTGATATTCGAACACAGTCGCTGTGCTTCTAATCATTTGGTTTGAGCGAACTGCTCTCAATAGGACGTAAAGGTCACTCAGCCTTTTGTAGTGTGGCTAACTCATTTGCGCGGTTCGATATTGTTCGACTTCGGGATATTCGGCACTTGCCATGACTGTGCTTTGGTTTTGCGAGAGATTAGGTACATCGCAATGGGTATCACTGGTATTCAGTTGGCAACATGCTCGCTCGTGTGTGTACCTTTAAATAGGGGCAGTCCAGACCCGTATGAAAGAAAAACATCGTCGCAGTTCAGAAATTGTAAGTGTAAAGATGAAAACGTTTGACAGGCCTGTGAAATGTCGGAGGTAGAAATATCATAGGTCCCATCACCGAGGTGATGCAAGTCAACATAAGTCTGAGAAGACGAACCCAACCATAAGGTCACGAATGATGAAGCAAACGAAAAAACTTAAGGCTGTTATCACTGACAGAGGCAGAAACGCGGGGTGTTAGCTCATGAATTACTGATATTTTTGATAATACACTTATTGTTTAACGACTCATTGCAATTATGACGATCGTCACAACGATGAATGCGATCGCGATTAACGTAATACTCGGGTAATTTATAGCTAGATTTTATTTCGCCCTAGGCGCATTCGTACACAACAGTGACCAGAAAAAGCTTGCATTTGAGGAGTCAGGTAAACCGCATGTAAGCATAGAGGACAGCTCAGTTGTCTTTCACGCACCAGCTTTATGTGAAATCGGAATGAGCACGCAATTATTCAAGCGCAGCGGTTAAGCGAATAAGTACTGGCAGGCGGTTCGACAAACCAATCACGTGATTGGTTAATCAAGGCTAGGAAATCCACATGCAATTGTGCCTATCCATCAAGTGGTTGACTTATCACGACTGACTAAATTGTTGTTCGGCGTTTAGATTCTATAGGCGAATATTTGGTGTTCAATTAATCTGTTCCGTTTGCACGCTGCTACCGTAAGATCACAACGCCCAACAAGCTTGACCACGTAGCTGTACAGCGAAATGCCTCCGCCGTGAACATCATCCTCATTCATTCATGTTTCTCATGGTTTTCTATGAAGACAAACGTTTTTGTTCCCATTATTCACTGTCACCCGGATCTGCAAAATGATTCCTCGTAGGATCAAACCACTGATTTATTGGGAAACGATAACCCTCGTCCAAAACTAGTTGTTGATTGGCGATGCGTTCGTGAAAATGCAATGAAGCAGACATTTTAGAGCCATTTTAGTAAGGTTCATATGCCTACCAAAAATAACCCAGGTTAGTTTGAATAATGCCCACTCACAAATCTGTGGATAAAGTATACGATGAAATTGCCTATTTTCGGGGAATTAATGATTACGCAAAGCTATCAAGTTACCCATTACTCGAATATATGGGGATGTATTCGGCTGCAGACGAAAACAAAACCTGAATCAGGCTAAATATGCACTCGGATTTAATAATACAATACTCAATAATGTAAACAACAGAGACAGTCCGCCACTTTTGACAGGTACACTAAACGAATTCAGACTGGTCAGTAAAATATCAAATGGAATAATGCGACTTAGCCAAACAGTGTTCGTTTCAAGGAACAATCCGATTGATCCAAATGTCGCGAAAGCTACCGAATCGGAGAAAAATGGCTTTGGGAACCGGTGAGACTCAAAACATTTATGCAAGTCTTCTGCTATGCTTCTCTTTTCCCGCGCAAGATTTTGACAAATGGAAAAAGACAGTTCGGAGACAAGTGAAACTTCTCACTAGGTTCATCGAGTCCAAAGATTCCGCGGACAGGTATAAAATATGGGTGTAGTAAATGGGAACTGAAGATATAATGCGAAGGGTTATCGTGTCTGAATGCGTGGCTTTTTGGTTGAGAGTATAATTTACCAATGCATTCCGTCGTTTCAAGTAACCTTTCTACTTACAGCATCGGCGTTTGCGTATCTTCGTTTGACCAAGACAACGGCCAGATGTCACATCGAAACGGTAAGAATGAATATAGGTACGTCCCAAGCAGCCCGTCTGTGGGCCACATTCGGTGTTGAGTATCTGGTCCACAGGGCAAGCTGTAATTTATGGAAACAAGATGATGTTACTGCATAGCTTTGTTTGAACACCCGATTATACGACCATTCAGAGTAGGAATAAAACAAAATCATTATTTGACTGACCGTTCCTCAGAACAAAACTTTCACACCCAAACCTCAGGCCAATCCTACATTCAGGAAGCGTCAGGCGCGAAATTTGCTCTTAGCAGAGATCGTAAGTGGTACATATTCTTCATCTCACACAGGGTTTGAACCCAAGCCTTCCAACTCGGAGGTGATTCTACCACTGCGCCACCAGCCCCCGGTCCAGGTTGACCAAAATTGTTGAGTTAAATTTGTTCAGATGTTGCCCTTAGTGACAACCGGCAGTACAAGACAAATTCGAACAGAAGCACCACAAATATCCCGTTAACTCTGAGCCAGATCCTCTGACCAGATCACTTTGTTGGTTGCCATTGTCGACGACATTCGGACAAACTTAACTCGGCAATGTGGATCAGCTTGAACGGGAGCTCGCGGCTTGGCGATAATACGTACACTTTCCAGTTGGAAAACCCGGTTACGAAATTTGCTGTGGACAATATAAGCCACTGATGATCCCTAGTGAGAAGGAAACTCGAGTCTGGTACTACCAGAGAGCAAGGTTGACCGGATGAACGAACATTTGTACGCGGAGGGTATAATCCAACGGAAATCGAACAAGCGTGGTAATATCAATTCCGCACACTATGCGCAAGTGTGACATGTGAGAAAAAATGTTACTATATACAATAGTAGTCCTGAAACTAAATATCTTGGCAAAAACTATTATGAGTAAAACCTCGACGGAGATTTTCTTCAAACATTATTTACCAGATGACTCATAAAACGGTATGATAGCCTAACTGCTCATTGATAGCCATGGAAGAACCGCATAGCTATCCCATCCAGGCTGGTGAAAGTCATCCGCAGTAAATATTCATCGTACCCTTACCAGAATGATTCTAAGGCGATCTACTGTGGGCTGAACATCATAGTTCCGAGGCTATACCGGATGGCTCCCGCAGGCCTTTTGTTTGACCTGAGATCCTAAATCTGTAGCACTGATCTGCCATTGGTCCCGAAGGGTCACTGGCCACTGTTCAAGAGATTAATTCCTACGACAGATGACTTGTGCGCAACAAACCTCGGTACCTCGAAGACCTAACAAATGACATGCAGAGCTTGACTACTTGTCCAGTATGTTAATCGTCTTTGTTGTTACGGTTGTGATGTGGCCCATTGTACGAACGTCTACTATGTATTTAGTTGCACAATGAAGACTCATCTGAGGATGTGTGAAGCACCTGTTTAGATGATCATCAGTTAATTCACTGAGATCTGAATGGAAACTAGTGGCTATTTAAAAGTAAATGAAAAGGCAATGCTATTCACTTGATGTTGACAGAAACCCGTATATTGGCAACTTCAATTTACCTCGCGCGCACATAGTTTCAATCAACCGATTCGTCCGGTCCTTTATTGCTGCGGCCCGCGGTAAAACGATCAAATGTGCTGATGCTGGTCGGGAGACAAACTGCACGAGCCAGTGATTCTCGCTCGGATCCACGACAGGTTTGACATGAACCACGATCAGTTGAACTTGCATTTGACGAAGCTTGTGTGCCGAGTTTAAAGCCTCAGGCCACGAAATGCCAACACCATCGGTGATCACGTATACAAGTAACGGGACATTTGGACGCTGTTTAGGTATGATCTGGTGTCGATTTGACAAATAAAATAAGGAGGAATCATGTTTTGCTGTTGTATCGATAATTTTTCCTCTGATAAATTCAGCAAAAATTGAAGAATGTTTTTTAAGAAGAGACTTGTTTGATATTTTTGAAACTCCGTCTAAAATATAAAATGCTGCAGTATGGCCGATTCAATTCTTGATGTACCCACCTGAATCCAAGCTTGGCATTTCAAACTGACATGAATGACCGCCTGCGACCATGACTCGCGCAAAATGTGTGTGTGTGTGTGTGCACATCAACACGCATGCACACACACACACACACACACACACACAAGTTTACCACATTTACTTCCGACAAAATGACGCATTCACATCCTAGATGATAACTCTATTCCACTAAGCAATTGCTGACTTCGCGTCACCTCGGGTGCATTTCGTGATTCAAAAGCAACCCCAATTTCCCGAGGTATCCATATTGTCTAGCATCATTCGTTAGGCTAAAAATTTAACCTACCCGAGTGCCTAAAAGTGTTACCTGATTTGATTTGACTTGAACATCTAGGCAGTACATATAGAAAGTTTGATAAACTACCTGCTCATCAGTAAATAAGCTGACTCACTTCAAACTCAACCATTTTCAGTGCTGCGGCCAAGTTTGATCCGTGACTATCCATCAATGTGATGTGATCAATACGGTCTAATAGTTTCTCAGGGTTTTGGCCCGAATTTAAGTTGCTCACTATCTCCGGATGATGCGCGTACACCAAAATGGCAAATCGATAGCTGTTGCCTTGCTCCTGGCTCGGATAGGACAACACGAAAGTATGGATCACATCACGCATTACTTGCTGGATGTGTTCCAAGTAGTCCGGTTGGCGCTTGATCACTGATGCGTCCAAGAGGAACACTACTTCAGCAGAACTTACGGTCGGACACACTGATCAAATGAAACGGTTTCACATAGAGAAGGGATAGACAGAATACACAGCTTTAACGATAAAAGTAAATCACACAGGTCAGTGGTCGGTTGTCGACCGGTTGATCAAAGAACCGTTAGTTAAGGTACAAATCATTATTACTTCTGCGATTTGAATATGGATTTGGTCTGTCGTTTTGATGCCTTCATTTAGTCTATGCGGAAAAATTTCGGAATGTGGGAATACTCGAGTAAGTAAATGAACACGTACGACTACACAAACGATCATGAATGATTGGTAAACTGAATGGTATTATTTTTCGTTTAGCCACTTGAGTGCAGTAAGAGATAAATAAACCCACAATGACGGACTGATTGCGCATGACGTCGGAAGTGGTGTCATATAGAATTTCCGAAGTGTGTTGGGTCAAAGTGATGAGAATGACTACGGAGTTCACCAAAAAAAGGACGACATTAGTTTTCAGCCGCTTTTTGCTTATGCCTGCCAGGCAGCCAACTATGACCCATAAGTTGCTGTAGACATGGCCAACTCCCCGCAGTTCGAAGGCGCCAAAATTTCCGAGCTGGCTGTATTTCATGCTACTTTTAATTTTATTGTGATTGGTTAATCGAATTTTGGCCTCGAACATTGCAGCCCCCTGATTGGCTGACTCACGTTCTTATTTCACTATCTGACTGGCTGGTAGGCAGCTCGTAAATGTACCCCTCCGACCAAGATGTCCACTCCCGCGTTGTTGAGTATCAACATCTGTTCTCGGCTTACGAAAATGTTGGATCTGTCCCTCACACTTTAGTTACCAATCCATGTTCACGTCACAACGAGACTACACCTTGGCGTGGTGTGACGGCTTGCGTGCCTCCATGATCCAACGAGCTATACAGGATGGCTTATCTCAAGCCGAAGATCCAATCATGCCTGGAAGGTCAATGGGTAGAGGCCTGACTAAGTAGCCTCCTGGTCCTCCAAGTTGGGGTTGATCTGAGTTAGCAGCTCAGTCGTAAAAACGAGTGGAAGACTAATTGATCCAAGTAGATGGGCGCCCACTCAGCTGTACCCCGCTGCCTTGCGGTCAGGTTCTTGTCAGAACCAAAGGCTTTGGTTGAGAAGCCTAATCGTTCTTCTGCTTAGCGGCTGGACTCCCTATCAGTACACGTCCATTATTCCCCATGAGTTACACGTCTACAAATAATTCCATACTGCATCCATCGGTCGTCGCGCAGGATAATCAGGACCGCGCTGCCCATTGCATCGAGCGGGGTGGGCAGTGATAAGTATGCTACTGCTCAGAGTTCTTCTGTCTCCAACCCAATCTGTTTGCCCCTTCTGCCAACCCATAATATCTCCATTGGTAACACGCCCGATACTCGCAATGGTTTATTGTCAAGTAGTGTAGTAGATGGTTTTCAGTCTGTTAGCTCACATTTTCTCAAGCCTCGTCAGCCTCTGCACCTCGATTCCTTCAATGTGCGCACTTTAATGCAGGCTGGCCAACAGGCGTGTTTGGCTCTGACAGTGGACTCATTTTCGATTGATGTCTGCTGTGTGAGTGAAACACGAATTCAGGATTCGAGTAGAGTAATTCAACTAACTGCGCCAAACGTCTCGTCAAGATATTTTCTTCGCACTTCAGGAGACGAAGCAGCTCAAGCTATAGGTCAACGTGGTGTAGGAATAATCTTGAGTGAGAAGGCTGAAGCAGCCCTTTTAGACTGGATCCCAGTAAACAGTCGCTTGTGTGCCATGAGACTGCAGGGATCAGTTGGCGTCCGAAAGGATTGTAGTGTTAAGCATAGTTTATTTGTTATCTCGGTATACGCTCTAACAGACTGCAGCACTGACATGGAGAAAGACGAGTTTTACGATAACCTTGTCACTCTTGTTCGGAAGAGCAAACGCTCTGACATTGTAGTGGTAGCAGGTGACTTTAATGCACAAGTTGGAAAACTGAGTGCATCGAAGTCCTGTTTAGGTGGGCGGTATGCCTTGCCTGCACAGCGAACAGACAGCGGGGAAAGGCTTTTCCAATTCTGTGCAGATAATCATTTATTCCTACCTAGTACGAATTTCCGACACAGTTCGCGTCGCACAGCGACGTGGCGTTCTAACTCGACAGGTTCACTGAGGCAGATTGACCATATCGCAGTTAGCTACCGTTGGCGCGGTTCTGTCCAGAACTGTAGATCATACTGGACCACGTACGTCGAATCGGACCATGCGCTAGTTTTAATGCGATTTTTGCTGCAGCTGAATGGCCATCGACGCAGGCCACAAACCCGATTGGCTGTCGAACGTTTGTCTGATTCGGCCATGCATTTGGCAGCGAATTTCGCCTGCGGTCCCAGATCTAGTGTTCATCAAAAACACTGGATCTCGCAAGCGTCGCTAATTCTAATGGAGCAAAAACGCGAGCTGCCTAACTGCAAGGAAATGAATAAGATGCATCGGCATTTGCAGCATCAGTTGACCATAAGCCTTAGGAATGACCGCGAAAGCTGGTGGGTTAAGTTAGCCGAAGAGATGGAAGTGGCGTCCGCTTCAGGTGACAGTCAAAGACTGTTTAAGCTTATACGTGACAGCGGTGGGCAGCGAACTTTGGTTAGTGAAGTCGTGTGCGATAGGACTGGAGAGCTCATCCATGGTAGACAGGAAAGACTGGACCGTTGGGCAGAGCATTCCAAGGATCAGTTTAGCTGGCCATATGCTATCGTATCTAGTCCGACGCCTGGAGCTGTGAATCCTTGGGAGGTGTCACTTGATCCCCAAACAGAAATGGAAGTGGAGTCGAATATTCGGCTTCTGAAGAGGGGAAAGGCTGCCGGTCCCGACGACCTTCCCCCAGTTCTTTTCAAATTGGGTGGAGAGGTGCTGATGAAATCACTTACCTCCTTGTTTCGTGATATTTGGAACGAGGAGCGTATCCCGCTATCGGGAGGTGAGTCACTGATTATACTCATCTTCAAGAAGGGTACACGGAGTGACTGTAACAATCATCGTGGGATTAGTTTAATTCGGATAGTTACTAAGGTGTTAGCTTCAATAATGCTGCGCCGCTTGACACCGATTCGCGAGAGTAATATCCGCGAACAACAGGCCGGATTTCGGCCAGGTCGAGGTTGCACCAACCAGACATTCACTCTCCGACAGATACTCGAAACGCGCCACACGCACCGCCGCCCTACGATCGTAGTCTTCCTCGACTTGAAAGGTGCTTTCGACTCCGTGGATCGACCGGCACTACTCAGTGCTCTCCACCGGAAGGGTATGCCAACGAAGTTTGTGAACCCGTTGCGAGCATTGTACTCGCATACCTATGGTCGCGTTAGGGTATACGGTGAACTGGCACGTTCATTCGAAACAACTAGTGGCATTCGACAAGGGTGTCCCATCTCTCCATTCTCGTTCAACTTCGTCGTGGACGAGGTGATGGAGGTCTCCGGGATGCAGGAGTCGAACTGGGAAGTGGGGGGGGGGAAGCTATGCGACCTAGATTACGCAGACGACGTCGTCTGCCTGTTCGAGTCTGCGGACCATGCACAACGGGCACTAGACAGACTGTCGAGATCGGTTGCTCGGTTCGGCATGTGCTTTGCACCTTCAAAGTGCAAAGTGCTGTTCCAGGACTGGACGACAGCAGCGCCGAATTTGATACTGGATGGAGAGGAAATAATGACTGTGGACCGTTTCACCTACCTTGGTAGCTGCATGTCTAACGATGGTTGCTCGGGATTGGAGGTAAGTATGCGTATATCCAAGGCTCGGGCAGCTTACGCTGGATTGAAGCACTTGTGGCGTCGGCCTGATGTTTCACTGAAGTTGAAAGGTCGTGTGTACTGTGCTGCAGTGCGTTCAGTTCTGTTGTACGGTTGCGAGACGTGGAGTATGCGTGTGGGCGATGTTCGTCGGTTGGAGGTTTTCGACAACCGATGTTTACGTAGTATGGCTAGGATTGGATGGAGTGACCGGGTGAGTAATATTGAGGTTAGGAATCTGGTATTGGGTGCCACTTCTGAGAATAGCTTGTTTCAGCGTATGAAACTTAGTAGACTACGCTGGTTGGGTCATGTTTTGCGCATGATGAACACTCGTCTACCATACCGTGCCTTATTTTGTGTTCCTCCTAAGGAATGGAAGAAGCCATGTGGAGGCCAACAGATGAAGTGGCAACGTGGGATGAGAAAATGTACAGCGAAGTTAGGTAAAGTAGGTGTCTCACTTCTTCGTAGTTGGGGTCCGAAGGACTTGTCGACTTGCTGGCTGGAGACACTGAAGGATGTGGCAATGAACCGTGAACAGTGGCGATCGTGCTGTCATTTTCTATCGAATCAGAATGATTGAAAACATGTGCGTTTGTACAGTTAGACTGTGTTCCGTGTGTTGGCTGCAGCAGCATCTTATCTTTTCCCACCTGTGTAGGTCCACTCCCTGTTCCTATTATATTTTCACTCTTTTTATATGAACGTGTAACTCTGGGGAACGGCAGCGGTCAGTGAGGCTTGCCTTGCTGTTTAACGCTGAACAGCGATGAAGATGATTATGTTCACGTTTGTGTCATCTGCATAGAAGAATCGTGGCTGAACTCGGATATAGCTGATTCAATCGCTTCGATAGAAAGAGTTTCGGATAAGAAGAAGACTGGCGATAGTGTGGCAACATGCATAAACTCTTTCTGATCTGCAAAGTCCGAAGTTATTTATAAGTACTCACTAAATGGAACTGAGTATCTCGTAACACTGTCGTCATAGGTTTTCCCGGCATACTAGTCCAATCAAAGCGAACTAATATATCGCCCCTTTTAGTTCTCAACACAACATCAAATTTTTCGACCCTCCTAGCATTTATTGTTAATCTTCTTGAGGACAGTCTTCATATCCTTGCAGGAGATTTGAATCATGCATCTAACCTCCCATTGACTGTGTTTGATGCGTTTCTCCCGCCAGTGGCAACTCCATTTTGGATACAGTTATTACCAAGCCCAAAATACAATCTCAGTCAGCCTTCCATTCCCTCAAGCAAAATAATCAAATCCAAATTTGCCTCCGCTACTTTTCACACAACAAAATTACTGTTCTTCAGAAATCCCTTTCACACGCATCAGCATGTTAAGCGTTCGAACTCCTGCTCACTGGCAATGTCGGACATTTCACAGAGGCGGTCAGCGCGATCTTTGATATCTGCTGTCCCTTATTCGTCTGAAATGGTCGCATTTCCTCCCGGATATCGAAACCTCTAGCAAGAGGCAAGGAGCATCTCTACAAATCTCGTAATAACTCACACGTGCGGTACATTTCCACCCTAATGAAAATTGAAATCATGCGCATCGACACGATATTCGTAAGCCAACTTCTGAGTAATGACAACTACCGTATGAAAAGACATTCGACTGTTGTATGGGAAGAAAAAGGTACATATAAAATGTCCTGCGGATGTCGACAGAATCAAGCAAGCTTTCAACTATCCCTCCACTTATACCGCAGCCAAATTTGCACAGGGTGATGCGACAGTTACAGGTTTTTCTAGAGAAGAGGTGCTCGACCTTCTGCGCACCACTAAAATTACCACATGGATTGGTCCTGACAGTCTGTCCTCGGCTCTTTTAAGACATAGTGCTGTGGCCCTGACGGATGCATTCATTTCTCTGACAAACAGATCGACAGTGTCGTCTTCTATCCCTGACTGCTGCAGAACCATCACTAATGTTCTCATCCCAAAATCTAGCAGTTCCGTTGCCTTGGTAAAACGCTTTGGCCCCATCGCCTTAACATCTGGTCTTGAACAGACAGAGCGTGCTATACTTAAGCGCCTGCGTTCTTCTATGTATCCTCCTGGCGACCCTTTTCACTGTGCCTATGAATTTAACAGGCCCACTTTGGACGCCGTCGCCTCCCTCATTCACCACATTTGTAAGTCTTTAAACGCATCGATAAAATTGCGCTGCGCCTTTCCGAACGATTCATCGGCATCCGATTCGGTCCCACGGTCTCTTCAATTTCACAAACTGGAAATATTTGGTTGTCTTAGGTCCTTATTAGCATGGTTGTCTGATTACTTTACTAACTGAACCCAGTGCACACGAATGGGCGGTAGAACTTCAAAACCGTTGGTCGACGACTCAGGAGTGTTTCAGGGTGCTTTTCTTTCACCGTATCTCTTCTCTACTTACATGAGTGATTCATCAAGTAGATCGCCCTGTCCTCTGTTTAAAAATGTCGATAAAATTACCGTCTCTCAAACTATTTTGAGCCACGATGACTTGCAATTTCTCCAACAGCTCATCTTCTACCTACGATTTCTCTGCACGAGTTGGTTTAAATCTCAACACATCTAAATGTTCCGAATTTCTGTCCTCTCTCTCTCAGTCAGCCTACCCATCCGAACCCTCTTTCTTCAACTCAAAAACACTTACCAGGGTTGGTTCTGTCATTTCAAATCAGAAAGCTCCAAAACTACAGGGTGAAACAAAGCACCATCTCCCGATTTGCATACCAATGTGTTTTTCACAGTCAGCTGTTATTTTTCCAGGTTTACTCAGAATAGACTTCTTCTCCCAGGTGGCTATCAATTATTAGCCCTGTGTCCTTCATACTACTAACTGAATTGTCCCTAAATCCATGTGATCAACACTTCTTAGCATGTGAGAAATTTGCTCACAAAATTCTTTCAGATCCACGCATCCTCTGCACAACGATCTTTCAATGTGCCGTTTTCATATTTCTGCACGATCCGCTTTTCGTTCCATGCCTTCTAGGATCAATATCTATTGTAACTCCACTGTCCCATATTTAACACGCATTTTGATATACCGTAACAGGGTTTGAACCGAATTCCTGAGCACCATGTCATAATGTTCCATGATTATTCCTCGACGAGTTTTTATTTTATTTTTGCAGGCTGATGAGTGCAAATATTTTCCTATTTTTTTATTTTTTGCCTTCACTTTTTTGACTGAAATGCGACATTTTTTGTAAGCAAAAGACTATACGATACAATATAATACAGACGTCTAGTGCTAACGCCTGTGTGTTCCTAGGACACTGAACATCAGTAAGCACCTCTAGAGGTTTCGACAAAAAACTATCGGCAGTTCGTTTTTCTGCTTGTCCAGTGGATGCTTGTGCTCCACACTAACTTTAACCGCTCCGGGTCAAGAAGGCTACAAACTTGAAACCCAATGCAGGGAAACTCACAGCATTGTTTTTCAATTATCCTTCGACGTGGTATGCAGGCACACTGCAGCCTGATTGGTTGAAGTAGGGCATGCTTTTGTTTTCCATTGTGGCACACTCCAATTGGTTTTACGACAGCTTCGTGGGGACAAACTGTGAGAAGATGAATACATAAAGGATAAGGGGCTTTTCAATAATTTGCAGAATTTAGAATTGGTTAGTGTACGGTTTAGTTATAGATGTACATTGTGTAGATTTGCCTTCGTTTGTTCGTACAACCAATGACAAGGATATAAGCACAATTCGATTGACAAATAAGCAACAGCACATGGGGCAGAAAGAGTAATACATTTACTTTTGGGTCAGACGAGGCTATGGAGTAGAACATCAGTAAATAAACAACAGATCGCCAAAGCGATTGAAAATTTCGATTTGGACAAAATGATGATTGATAATCTGATCGAATTTTAGCGCCAACAGTTGTCAGGTGATTGACTTCTCTCATGTATAGGAGAGTGAACTTACACGACCCTGCATCACAGTTTAGGATTCAGGCAGAATTAATAATCTACGCAAATACTATATCAGCCAAACAAAAAAACCGGAAAAAGGATGACCTGGAAATGGTGACACAAGGTGTCCCGACTGTGACGTATAATAAATTACTGACCTAACAATTGTCTTTTTCGACACGCTGTAACATTCAAAATTTGCATGAAGCTGAGCCATAACAAAACATAGAATGCATTCTTTTCGTTTACATCGTGAATTCACTTTTGACAACAAGTCCTAGTTTGGATCGAAACGTCACGATAAACGTATTAACTCAGTGTACGCCTTCTCAACTCTAATATATATGTATATATATATATATATATATATATATATATATATATATATATAATATATACATATATTGCAGAGGTTAGAAGGCGAGCAGAATAATAACGTCTATTGCAGCGTTTCGATCCAAACTAGGACTCGTTGTCAAACGTGAATGTGTGATTGAAAGTGATCGTTAGTTCCGTTCGTTTTGATGCACTGTCCGTCTGTCTATTTCACTACTCTGCACCGTGGTACTTGTTAAGATGACGTAATGTTTATCCATTTCGATACGCCGACTGAACGAGTTATTCCAGTGGAGGGCTTTCAGAATCAGTCGCACATCCCTTCTGTTTGCCCGGCGTTTATGATGTTGACCTCGTGGTCTGTTTGTGCACAGGGGTTCATATCTGCGGGTGCGGGTCAGCGCGTCGTAGGGCTAAGCTATGTTCGTGCAAGCGTTTGCGTAATTGTTTGCTTGTCTCACCGACAAGCATGGAATGGCATAAACTGCCACTGAGTGGTCATGCTTGTCGACGCGGTTTTTCCGCTGAATACAGCGGTCAGTTTGTGTGCGATTGTGATATCTAGTGGGCATTGGATGCGCTCGACCGCTTCGGATGTTCCCCACATGTATGAAAGCACCACGATCGATTCAGTTCTTTTGGTAGTTGTTTTTGCGAATACAGGCGTTGGCGAAAGATTTTGGGTATCCTTTGGTCACAAATAACTTGAACAACCTAAACTGCTCTTGTTTCCGCAGATGCTGTGTGCTGCATTGTGTCAGCCCGATGAAACGGGGTACGCACAACTCCTTAAGTGGCAGATTAGGTGATTGCTTCTGAAATTGAGTATGCGGTCCGTCGTCGACGGTTTTTTGTATACGGTTGCTCTATGCTCCCCTTTAATTTTCTTATAATTAGTAAATCGAGAAACGGTAGAGTCCAGTGTTTCTCCTCCCTCTTCGTAAATGTTATGCTGGACACTACCTTATTTAAGTGTTGACGGAATTGGTCCATTTGTGTTTTTTCTAACAAAACAATCGTATCGTCAACATATCGGATCCACAACCGTGGGCGGTTTGATTCAAATGCCTTTGTCTCGAAATGTTTCATGGTTGTGTCAGCTAACAAGCCTGATAGTGTTGATCCCCATGGACGTTCCTCTTATTTGTTTATATACTGTCCCACTGAACTGTAAGTATATTTCCATACAAAATTCCATAAAATTCATGATGTCATCCGAAGACATCGCTGTTCTATCTGATAAGTTGAAGTCGTTCTCCATAATCAGGCGGATGCTATCCAATGCCATTTGCCTTGGAGTATTTGTGAACAATGATGTGACGTCGAATGAGAGGTTTTTTATTTGCTCCAGGAATATGGTAGAACTCCTGGTGTCGTTTTGATCCTGTAATAGGTATGGATGTAGGAGACTGAAAAGGTACTTGGCGAGCCGATAGTTTGGTTTTATTGCTGATGCGACAATGGGTCTAAGTGGCACCTCTGGCTCGTGGACTTCAGGAAGCCCATACCTCCTAGGGACTGGTCACTCTGAAGGCTTTATTTGTTTGCACCATTCCTCGTTGATTTCCTTACTTTTTTCAAAAAGTTCAATCTTTTTTTGATTTCGGCTCTAAGTTCTTCGATTGGATTTCTTGTCACTGGATGATAGGTCTCTTTGCCATCCAGTAATACATTCATTTTCTCTTGGGATTCGGTGTTGCTGAGCGTTGTTACTGTGTTACCCTTGTCTGCCGGGAGCATGAATATTTTTCGACTTTTTTGAAGTGCTTTTACAGCTTCGATTTTGCTATCGGGTAGGTGGTACTTTCACCTGGGATGCACGAGTTGTTGACAGATTTTCGCTCGCATGTCCTGGCGCGTCTCGTCCGTTAGTGCGTGGCTCCATAGTGCCGATTTAATGCAGGCGATGAACTTGGGATGTTCGATGTTGGTTTGGTTGAATGCTCATCCTTTCAGTA
Organism: Fasciolopsis buskii; assembly: GCA_008360955.1. Taxonomy (NCBI): domain Eukaryota; kingdom Metazoa; phylum Platyhelminthes; class Trematoda; order Plagiorchiida; family Fasciolidae; genus Fasciolopsis; species Fasciolopsis buskii. The sequence continues at coordinate 149,771 of LUCM01004306.1, read as the reverse complement.
GCACGGACTTTTTGCCTGGCAGTAGCCGGTGGTTCGAAAAATCGTAGATTGGTTTGACCTGTTGAGGTTTCATTTAACTGAGCGTACCGTATTTCTTCGTATGCCCCTGACCTTTGAGTGGTTTGTATTCGATGTGATTTCGATAACCATTTTTATTCTGTCAATCCAGTTGGCATCAAATATGTTACAGGCTTTCCCTTCAAATCGATTTTCATAGATTTCGTGTACCGATTTCCAGCGGTGCGCGTCGCCGATCAGTTCACGACGCATTTGGTTGTAGTATGAGTATGCAGTCCTACGGACACGTTCCGAATACACGTGGAGTGAGAGGGGTTAAAACTGTAGCCTTATGGTAGCAATTCATCGATAAACAATGATAGTAATCATGTATGCAGTGAATAATATACATAGTTATTAATTTATTCGCTCATCGAATTACATTCTTCCCTGAGCCAAACATGATACGACAATGGACCTGTTTAAATTCCTTGAAAATTACCACTGAGTACATTGAGAAAACACAAGTTGACGAACAAGCTCGTTTTCAGTAATGGCATGTGTACGAATCACCGAACCTGTTTAACTCACCTATTGGTCTCGTTCGCACATGAACAGATCGTCGACAGTGGCCACTTTGTAGATGCCATTCGGTTTTACGATAAGCCACGATTCCCGTTCGTTTGTTGCAAAAGCGTTCCGTGCGGGCGGTCGAACAACAACAAGAACGTTGGATCTGTCGTGTTTTCCACTCACATCCACATTCAGAGTTCGCATGCCAACGAAATTCCCGTATCTTTTGCTCACAGTGACCGGCTGACCCACACGGATACACGTGGCGCACGATCCCAGGAACGTCATGTATTAGATCTTTTTCTACCAAATATTCTTTACTGAGATGCAGCAGCCTTTTGGGGAAGGCACAACGAACGGGCTCCTTGTGTATTGTGTCCGATTTGATGCAAACTCCTTTTGTGGACAGCTTGAATGAGGTAGTGATGACCTCACGTGTGGCCGAGTCGAGGCAGCTGGTGCAAGATTAATTTAGCGGCAGATATGTAACAAAAAAGACAATGATTCCATTCGTCAGAGCAAAACAGGGATCACAAAATTGAAGATAAGGTCGAACTAGCGGTTTTTCATGAATAGAAAGGGTTCACGTGTGAATTAAGAATTTGATTGAGGATGATGGTCTTAAACTATCCACCGGTAAATTATTTCAGACCAAAAATGATCATGTTATGAGTGTCCAGCTTAACCCCAAAACCATGCACATACATCTCACTATCAACGTTCTTTTAAAATTGGGATTTTTATGAACGAACGAATTTTTTGTATCCTTTTCTACTCACAACTACTTTTTCGAGCAAAGTAGACTTGGCAACAAGTGTAACAACACTGCACGTTTCACAGTCCATGGGCTTCGCAATATTGGGCAGGTGCGATGAGATTTTCGAAAACCAAATTCTAGTTGATTTGAATCGGGTCCTCATCACTGTGTCCTGTTAGCGGAATTGAACCAGGATATTTAGGCACAATCTGTTCAGTTTTACGGCTAAACTCAGCAATTCTTATTTCTAATTGCCGACTTTAGATTACTATGACTTGGTTGATGGAGCACACACTTTGGCTCATTCATTTGGCTGATCGATCATTTATGTTCTGCCCCTCTTTCTGCCTGTCCTGTCTGTCCATCCATCCACCCATCTGTCCGCCTGTCTATCCATCTAATATAACCATGACTAACTTAACCTGATCACTATTTCCTCCACCACGGCTGCTAAATGCGAGTCGATCACAGAAAAGTTTGATTTGGCTGAGCTGAAGTGCTCGTTCACTTAATGCATTATGATCACCTGAGGGAAGTATGCGAATAAGGCCTAGAGACAAGCAGGATGGACTGCATTTTCCAAGTTGTTTTTGAAACATCACGGCTAAATTAAGTTTTCCCTCATCCTGACTGAGTAGCAGTCGTAAATCTGGAGTATGTACTGAGGCAAAGGACTGTTCCAGTTATTTATTCTCTAACCCTTTGCAAACTCTACTGGCTATGAGAATGTGGCGATGGGGTAGGAGTCACGTGGATTGGACAAACCTCTGTGGTGGATGTGTGGTGGTTCTGCAGGATCGGGTTATGTTAACCACACTAATTGGGTGTGGGATGAGAAGATTCCAGAGAGGGTAAGTGGAAAACCTGAGTGAGCGTTTCAACGTGGATACAGTCAGTGCATATGGTCGAGATGAAATAAGACCGTTCTTCATACATTCGTTTCCAATACGAAATGTGCCCGAACTGGAAAATGCACCAGCGATAATGGTTGTTTGCCCTCGAACCAGTATTCGCATACCAAAGTCATATTAATAACCGAATTAATGTCTTTCGTTTTACCATAGAATTTGAACCCACTGCACGAAACGGAAAGTAATAAAGGAAGAGGTGGACACTTACCGAGTCTTAACAGTCGGACCAGGACATCGACAATGACCAGGAATTTTCCACCGTCTGGGCAGACATCGGCATCCTCTCCTGTGATATTGTTCGTACAAGTCAAAGAACATGCCAGTTTTGGGATTACACGGAGTACGACCTTTATTTATTGGGTGTCCACTGGATGGGCAGTTCACTTTCCAAACACGTCTAGTAGAATGTGGAATGCAACGGGTCTTGTCTCCGGATAACTCGTAACGCGTTGAAATGTGCATCACCAACCCTCGCGTTCTGTATAGTTGGTTTGGTGCAGGGGAAAATATAACTTACAAAATGCTTTAGAAAAATCAGCAGAAATGGCCTCTGTGATTTCAGAAGAGAAATCAAAATACTCTGAGAATGTTCACAGTCCGATCTCACCATGCACAGTTGAAGAACGTGTCTGTACTTTGATTGTTCGTCATAAGATGTACTGTTCATACAAGGCTCGGTTTCCGCTAAATCAAATGTTCGCCAGATAAAAAAATCTATCCCTATTTTCATCTGAAACTACAGTATCGAGGGATTTCGGTAGCCATTCCTAAGATATGAAAGTTTCCTGAAACGAATTCTCACGAAATCCGATCCTTCCTCTTGGTATCTCAAGAGCAAGACAGCATTTTCCTTATCATACACAGAAATCTATTCCTGAATCCATGTATACGGTAAATTTAAATTACCACGGCTTTAGTTAAGTATAATGCGTGCTTTGTTATTGTTCTAAATTGTAGCACGGAGGTCAAGAAAACAAATTTTTATGTTTCCTGTGCTGTTCTCAGATACCACTGAGAGCTGTGTTATACAGAATATAATGTATATTTACACTATTCTTACTGGTAACTGTGACTGGAATAAGTCAGTAGTAAGGAGGCGACCAGTGGTGAAATTCAGCTCTGTGGAGCCGATTTCTGTGAACGAAAACGTAAAGGTGCTCTTCATTCTATATCTGCTAAATTTCACTCGGAAATAATGAACAGATAATTGTTCCCTCCTCCCGTCAGACTTACGGGTGACACTTCACCTGTCGTTCAGGTTTCACACAGTGACATACGTGGTAGATTAACCTCGGTGGGTTTGGCGTGCAGCGGCAAGCATCAGCTGACTTAGTGAGCAGGTGATCGATCCGTAGGAAAGCATGCCGTTGTGCATCTAGACGGCATTCAGTCGCCCGAGTTGTTTTACTTGCTGAACAATCGATCGGATGTTGTTGGACCACCGTATCTTGACGTGCGCACGAACCGTCCGCACTAGGGGCAGGGGCCCACACGACGGACACTTGCTGAACACTGTACTGGTCTGGACCTGACAGAACACAATTCTTCGTTGTGGTTGGTGGTGGGCAATCTGTAGGAATGATATTCGTGAATATCGACAAAATGTATCGATATTATTAGATGTATACCTCATCAGTTTGTTGGCTCCTAGGCTGCCAATACAGACAAGCATTTCAAATCTGACAGTAATACGGATGATACCGTCTCATTTAAGCATGGATTAATCAGACTATCTCACGACAAAAGTCTCTACTACCAAAGGTCTCATTGACAGAACACTGCATTAGCGCTGACAGATCAAATTGAGGTCAGTGGACATACGACAACAGCGGTATATAATCAATACCTAAAGATCATCGTTCACAGAGAGACGTTGACCACGTAAGGACCGTGTCAACTAATTCTGCCGCAGTAACCTGATGAAAGTATCTAACTTATCCTAAGTGAGCAAATCTGATATCCATATGGTTCGTTCTTAGTTTATGTAGCAAGTGCATTACACGCAATGCCCTGGACAAGGTCGTAATGACTACAACTAACATGAATTTATAGTACTGATTCGTACGTGACTAACTTTTCAAGATAACATAATTTATTATTCTATATATGTGCTCTTAAACTCATGACACTTTGTTATGGGCAAACGTTTCTCATGGTCTCGACAAACTTCAAGTTCGTGTTTATTGCAGGTAGAAATAACCGTTTTATGACTATGTCGGGTTCGGTTAACTTTGAGTGTGACCAAGCGGCTCATGTACCAAGTCTGTCTATTTTTCCAGAATTGTAATAACCTGGAGAAGATAAAGTATTCTTACTATTTAACTAAATAACACATGGATTACGAGTCGTTGCTAATCGGTCTTCCGCTTGGGTATGAGAGTATATGTTGCTGCCATGCGGATAGCAATAGGCACGCTAGTTTGAACCATGCCGGTCTGTCATAGAGACCACCGAAAATCCGTACTACTTAGGAAGGAGCTCTATTGCAATGGATTGTGGACGTGTTACATATGATTCAGTGTAGATATTATGTGAAGGCTAACTGGAGCGCGAATTCGGAGCGCCATTTCGAAAAGAAGACGGAACCATCAGATGATAGTAAGATATCAAGAAAGGATAAAAAGGACGACAATTTCGGAAAACCAGATTTGGGTTCAAAGTAGTCGAGACTAAGTGATTTGAGCCTTGTCTGAAACCGGTTAGGTGAGTAACCTATATTTTTCCGCACCAGTCCTCGTTAATACACTCCCTAAGTGTTATGGTTAATTTCACCACCTTTCTGCTCCCTCAGATTAAGAGCTATTTATGGTTGGCGAACTTCAAAGTCCAACTGTCGAACTGTGGTTCGAGGTCTTTAAATTGCGCTCAAAGAGTCAGCCTGCAGCACAAACTCTCTGACCATAAGCGGACGGAAGAGCACTCCTCTTCCCTTGCATCGGAAAACAAACCTTTCTCCAACTTTGCTTAAGCCCTTGAAAAGAGATGGTCCTAATCTATCCAAAAATGTACTATCTAGTTGTTATGTCAACAAATTGGGTCACAACGAAAAAATGTGGTACAAAATTCAATAAATACTCACTCCACTCGCGGAACGTTATTTCCACTTTGGGGATACACTGACATCCTTCACGAATGTGGAATCGTTTCTCCATGCGAAGTTTGCCATCCGATTGAGGCAACATTTGTGTTTTTAGTCCATATGGACAGACTGTAACCAGTTGTACAATTCAGTTGGTGGTACCACGGGAAAGAAACAATAAAATGCGATTTTGTAGACTTAAAATTTAGTCCGAATTCGTAGGTGAAGCTAGACAAAATGCAGTCCCAGGATTATAGCGAATTGGTACCATTAGTTCTGTTCATCACTTGGTGGTACAATATTGCAATTGCTTTGAAACGAGTGATTTGTAAATCCAGTTACAATTAAGTTAACAATATCAGTTCATACACCTCATCGTTGGCAATTGCTACTCCAAATCACAAATACACAAGGCGAAAGAATTAGTATGATAATGCACAGAGCGTTGTCAATGAGACTGTCCAATACATCTGTTGTTTGTGATACTCACCAATTGGCTTTTGAGTAAGTTGATCCCGTGGAACACATTTGCCAGAGAGTAGGTCAAACGATCTCACACCGGAGACGAGGACACCTTTTACGGAGTCGCAATGCTCCGGTAACGGGATCACGCCGGAATGGCAGCAACAACGCACTCGTTCAGTTCGAATTTGACGCTTGCATCGTCGCTGTGGCGTAAACACTTCGCGCAACCAAACCAGGTGTTGTGTACAATCCGGGCCACATGGAGTTTGTTTAATAAGACGCGGCTGAGACTGGCATTCTGCGTAACAAAAGTAAGAAGGGTACAGTACTAAATCAGAATGTGGCGGATAAAATGCGAAACGAAGTACTGGAGAGGAAATTTTCTTTTTTCGTTGAATATTCACATTGCATTGTTGGCAAGAAAGCTAACATTATAGCCGACAAGCGCTTCCCTGATGACTTACTGATCCGGGACTAGGTGACTGATTCATTTTGAAAGGAGAATGTATAAATTGTGAATAATCTCCCTGTTAGATTGGATTGAGAAGACATGAAACTAAATGCAACGTGAGTGGGGAAAAGATAGGAAAATGAGTGTTCTTGTCTCGTGATTGAGAGAAGACCAGCAAAACAATGATCACAAAAGTGTGCGACTGTCCATTTCCGGTTTCAAACAGTGAATTAACAACCGAATCATATTGGGCTTGAGCGACAACTTTGTATGCCGTCCCGAATTAGCGGTAGAGTCCTGATGAATCACTTCGGTACATAAGGCGATCGATTTATCAGTCTAACCATCAAGGCTTCCGCGATTGTCGTGTTATGGGTGATCTGTTCTAAGCACACTTACCGGAATCTTGTAGAAGACCTTGAGAGAATCGTCGTTCGTTGAATGTCCATTATGAGCAAGACTTGCAATGAAAACGACCTTCCTGTTGCACGTCTTAGCCCGGGCTGTTTTGTGTTGTTTGATTTTGTGGGATAGGTGTCATTACATTCCTCCTACATAACTCATCGAACAGGAGAAATGAACGAATACGTAAGCCTATAAGAGGTAAGGATGGAGAGTTCATATCTGAGCTTCACCAAGACAGTCGAGCGATTGTAAATATTAAGGTAGAGTTGACTAATGCGAGCCAGCCTGATTCATTTAGTTTTAGACATTAAATTTTTCATTAAATATAAATCTAAAACTTATAACCGAAATGTCCTGAGATGAGATGAAATCGATTTAACCAGTGCTTGTGAACTAGTATGCTCTTGTATAAATTTGTCATTTCTAATGACGGCTGGACTTTGTTGTCTGTTTCACTGGTTAAATTGCACAACTTGGCATGAGCAACTTCAGTTGGGGACTACCATTAGGATTTGGAATTAAGGCTAATGGCTTGAGTTTAGAGATTTAAGGTTGATGGTGTAAAGTTTGGAAGTTGGCTTTAAGTGTAGGTGTTAGCCGTGACCCATAGACTAACCGTACCACATATTACTATCAGTTATTGTCGCACACTTAATTGTAACTGCATACTTGACAGCTGGTGATGCTAGAAGCTATACGTTGCGTTCAAAATGCCCGAGGCACAATCGAGAATAGCTGGACTGGCTTCCGCGAATTTGCAATTTGCAACCTATTGATTTTAATTTTGAAGTAGATATCACCAATGTTATCAGATTTTGTGGGGCGTAATTCCTAAATATTTTGTACTCGTAACACCCGTAACATCGAATTAATCACCCGCTTGACTACAGGTAGCCTTCTTGCTTTCTACGTGTTATGTTCACAATAACTGTGCGTACCCTGATTTCTGTATTTTGGTGTAAATCTTCAAACTTTTGCAGGGGAAATACCTTTGTCTAAATTTTCTGTTTCGTCATTAGTTGTGATAGTTACCTCTGACTCACTGATGCTTTTGTTCTCTTTGAACCGGAAACTTTTAGTTAGTTGCACTCACGTATGCCGAATGATCTTTATCGTGTGTCTTTTTATCGACCGTTGAAAGTCCCTTTTCCTTCCCTTAGATCCCTTTCATCCGTCATGACAGTGCCACAAGATTTTAGGAGAAAACCGAGGTCAGTCTTATGGCCCAGTGGTGCCACAGTACGAAGCCAAGACATCCAAGTTCAAGATGTCGTCCACTAGATCTTCGTCAATATGTTGGCTATACTGACTGGTTGTTGGCTTGCAATCTGTGATATGAGCAGTATAAATTAATCGTAAGACTTACGGTACGATCCACAGCGCACCATCATCGCTCAACTCACTGTTGAAACGCATCCAGGCACTGCGTAACTTTTGGTCACATTTGTCGGGAATGAGTAATGACACCTTTTCACTATGTTTCAAACAAGGCACGATATTCGAGTGACGCGTTGAAACCAGTACACTTAAAAATTCGAATATCCATGATGACTCCTATTGGTTTCATAAAATAATTCACTATGTGATATCATCGCTCAACTCACCATAAAGAAACCATGAAAGCACTGTACAGCTGGTTCATCCTTGTTAGGAATCAGCAGCAGCAGCATATCCACCGTGCCCGAACTGGGACGCGAACCCGGGAGGATGGATTTTGAGTCGAACGCCTTAGCCATTACGCTGCCGGGCAGGCTCTGAACGGTTTGTTCAACTTCACCACATGATGTTGCACCTATCGGTCACTGATTTGCACGGTTACTGTCCGTTAGCTCAGTGCGATCGACCCCTACTGATAGATGACTTCTCGGCTATGAGCTAGCGGACAGTGAGCGTTCAAATCAGTGACGGATAGGTGCAGCATCATGTGTTGAAGTTAAACAAACCGTTCACAGCCTTCTTGGTAGCCTAATGGCTAAGGCGTTCGACTCAAAATCCATCCTCCCGGGTTCGCGTCCCAGTTCGGGCACGGTGCATACGCGATGCTCACCATTCCCAACAAGGATGAAACAGCTGTACAGTGCTTCCATGGTTCCTTTATGGTGAGTTGAGCGATGATACCACGTGGTGAATTATTTCATGAAAACATTCAATCTCCTATTGATTTGAGAAAAACTACTTATTGACGCATCAATTCATCAGCCGCTTTATATGATTAGTAGATTTTACAATAAGTCACCATCGTATAATACATTCAATATCCGCAAACGACTAGGGGGAAGGGCGCCGAATCTATCCAAGTCTAACGTTTAATCAGCTAAATTAACGGAAGGTTTACATCTGTCACGAGCAACACGTCGCGATTATAGCCAAATTGACCAAATGAAACTAATTTCGAGTAAAGCTATCTATTGATAAGTAAATTCGTCAACAATGTCATCCAGGTGTTCCTTTCGAGTGTACGTCTGAGTGGCATGCTGACATGAGCGTTTGATTCAGAGCTTCGGACATAACAGTTGAACGTAAAACTTCCAGATTCATATCACAACAATCAAGCCATTTCTGTTCCGTATTCGAATGAACTGTCAGTTCATATTTAGTAGTTAGTCCGAACAGATCACATTCAAGACCTCGCTACGCTGGCGCATACTTGATGAATTCGAAACAGTGCTGGATATTGGAATCTGTGACTACAGGCTATCATGCTACTTTAAATGGAAGTGACTAAGTTTCAGTGGGGTTAAACTAAAAACTTGCTTTGAATGCCACTGAAGTACAGAGCTATTGACTTAATAATCATTTTGTATGATTCATGAGTATGCTTTATCGGTACAATCAACTTACTACAACGTCTTGTGTACACTCGCATTCGGACACGACGCAAGCAGTTTTCGATGTACGGGACCGTCTCCATCACTTGCGCTACGCCGGTTTTCAGATTGCATCGAACCACTCGCTCCGGTTTTCCAAGCTCTAGGACGGGTGTACAGAGCTCATTTTGAGTAGCTGATAATGCAGAAAAACATTGGCCACTACAAACAGATTGTAAATCACATGACTTTTACCCACAAAATGAATCCACGATCTCTGTTCCGAAGACCGATAGAAAGTGTGATGCATCTGAACGCTGCCTCACTCTATTGTCTATGATTTGGTGTCAACGCGTCCCAGCTGCTGTGTGTGTGTGTGTGTGTGTGTGCACGAGAGAGGAAGAGGTACGAAACCGTGGGAATTTCCAATCTTTTGCGTGGAAAAATGACAGTTTTGAAAAATCCGATCAAATTTGACGCCTGCGATGTAGGTTTACACCTCACCTGTACCGGAAACCAACAACCAGGTCATCCTACGATAAAATTCTGTGTACTGCACGCCATTTTGGCCTCCATGCTAGCATGCGTTTGCACCGTGTGTAGGTCGGAACCACAACCAGCACTTTGGATCGTTCTCTGAGGGCCTTGGAAGTAAGGGGAGGCTACGTGCGGATGCCAAAAGTGCAGAGCCATTGTGGTTCGGTCCGATGAGTCATACAAAAGTGAAGCACGACTATACCCAGATGAGCAGGGCTGACTGCCAAGCCCCCTTGACGTCATCTGAAGAACATATGGGCCTGGAGCTGGATCGACTGCAAGCCAAGGAACAGGCACGGAGTCAACCAGAAGATCCTAGCTCGCGGACTGATTGAAAGTGGCCTGACTTTGTGACACGCTCAGGGCGAGCGGGGCGGTATTCAATATGAGAACCAAAGAATGGACAATGAGCCGCTGAGACGGGAGGGTAATGGGTTAAAAGTATCTAGTGTGGACCTATGTAAACAATTTGATCATGAGAAAACAAAAACGGTCCTACTGAGCGGCCAGAATCCATTTGGTCGTTCTCGCTGGACTGAGCGGAGTGGAAGTTAACTAGAACCGCGACGATCAACTGAAGGCGCTAGGGGTTTCGGCAGCGAAACGAGATCAAACAATAATGGTGGCATTCACATAAGCGATGCACCACATTTTTAATAGATCCAATATCCCTAACGCAATTTAGTGTGAATATGTCATAAATCCGGACGAAATCATACGGACAGGTGAACGGAACAGAATACGAATAAAACAAAATGGCTCGCAAAAAGATAGGATATGAAATCTAGTCAAATTATTGTGGCTGACGGGTTCCAAATTTTCTGTTACTTTCGCTGCCTGACAGTTTTCTTTAACACGACTCATCTTGCTGAAAATTTCAGAGCGAATTTCTTGGGGCAAAGTTGCATTGGCAGCTGACCAGAAAAAGACGGGAATCTTTCGGTAATTTAGATTCATGTGCCATAACTGTCACTTGCAAGATAACACTTAAATCACTTGAAAGATACTTTGGTATGACTGCCTTTTTCCTGTGGATTATTTTTGGTACAGTAGCCATGACCATTAATTTACTGTTCTTCAACTACGAAATGACGCGACCACATTAACTCGGGAGCAGAAGTAAATGGTAGACAACAAAGGGAATTGAATCTAAGACCTAATAATCGATAGTCTGAAAAGTTCATTTTTGAATGCTTGCCGGTCTTCATTCCGAAAAATGTGGACTTATTCGTGGAAGGCTGAAATCCGCACTCGCTGACATTTTTGCCCGTTCCCGGTCGCCAAACCCAGATCATTCAAGTGATCAGCAGAAATAGACTGCTGTCGTCCGGACCATTTTTCCCGTGATACTGTCGCTTATTTAGTCCGTTTAGCACAGCGAATGTGCGGGACAGAAAACCCGAGAACAGCTTGTGCTTCCTCAGGCACCAAAAACAGGAAATAACCTCAAAAGGGAAAAGACGACGTTAGCGGCTGGAACACTAAGTTCTCTTCATCCAGTTGAACAGTAGAGAAAGAACACCAACACTGCGGGGTGTTAACATCTCATATTACTCTTTTCAACCGCTTATACAAAACAACTCGTGAATTGTGTAACATTCAGTTATAAACTCTAATGACCGGACAGAGTTCAAACTCAGTACAACAAGTAGTTGATGTTACCCTACGACATGCGAACTGAATTTTCATCCTGAACAATTTAGGCATTCATTTCCTTTGTGAACCTTCTGTCCTTTAATATCCATACTCGAAGTTGTCCATTGCTATTTTCTATTATGAAGCACCATTAGGTGATTTACGTAACCGCTCCACTGAGATAAACTACATGTACAACGTCACATTTCCAATCTCAAGCTAGATCACTTGTGCCTCTCATTCATTAGCAAAATCTTTAGCCGTCTTGCTAATTCGGTATCTCTCGTGGTATCCACTTTCACAAGGTATACAATCGCAGGTAGTGAACGGATGATAGCGGGCTGGTCGAGACGATCTTATCTGATCGTCTGCTCCTATACCAGTAGCAGAACGCTACTCTACTGGAACTGCGCTTGGGGACGTTTCAGTCGCCTTTGGAAAGTCGCGCCTAATCCAGTTAACTTAACATGTCAAGCATTTGCTCATTAATATTACTAGCTATTGGAGTGCGCGATGAGTCATCATGAGTGAAGCGTCTATGTGGCCTTTTGAAGATTATCAGATGCGTACTTTGCTCATATGGCTTCTCGCGGTAAACACCAAGCGCGATGGGTTAATTCACAGGTCAGCTTTACTTGACCGAGTGAAAACTGGGAAAATGGAAGAAGCTGATAGGTATTTAATGCATGAAACTACCGTGGAGCTTACTTTGGGAGCCAACACTATGTGAATCTGCCTATACAGCTTTTCCAACCACATGTAACAAGCGAACGCAAACTATGATCTCCGTAACTCACCAAAAGCGTCATATGGTGAACATGTTTGCAACCCAAAGTGAATCAATGACATAAGCGTGAATGAACCCAATAATTCGTGAACCAAACCAGCAGTCACTACTCGCGGATACAATCTATTGCGAAGAGGAAATAAAATAATATCATATAAAGAGACAAACTTACCGACCGGTTGGCGCGTGCGAGATATGACAAAACGTTGGCATTGGAGATCAGAATTCAGACGACGAATGGACTGTTCTACCTCTAACATGCGATCGTTTATACACACCTTCTTTTCCAAGGGATCCTCTGCACAAGCTGGCAGCCAATGAAAACAGGAAACAAGGAAGTCGGTTAATTACAATTTGCTTATTCAGCATTCAACCTAAAATTACGTAGAACCTAATTTTGGACAAATAGAATCAATAGAAGAAACTAGGCTAAACAATCTCGTCAACCAAACACACAGCTGTTACTTACCACATACTTCTTCGGTAACTATTCGACGACGTTTGCATCGGCAACCATCTCTGTCAAAGAGAAACCAAGTCAGGTGACGAATTTTATCACCTGGATGAACGGCAAAGTTGTCCACTAAACGACATGGCCCTTTTTCCACCAAACGTTTCCCTTTGGGGCACCGGGTAATTTTTTGACGCACACGACGCTTTGCCTGGCACAAGCATCCCGAAGGATCTAATCTATGCTCCACTCGAATTAAACGGGATAAACCGTCCCGGGGGTGGCATTGAGCAATCTGCTTCACCGGTGGACATGAGCATGCACAACGGTGCTCGGTGACGGTTGTTCGACACGTACATCCGTCCAAACGGTTATGAACCGTTTTCACCGAACGTGTATTTGTGATGGGATCACAAGGACCTCTGGTTGGAGGAGAGAATAGTAAACAGTGTTAACCTCATGGCAATTACTTTCCTAAGATGAAATCCGATAAATTTGACTAACGTCTTGAAACTTCAACAGTAAGTTTCCAGGACGAACTTAAACAACCAATGACATCAAAGGTTACCTATTTTGGAGATATTTGTTTATTGGATGGTGTCCTGATACTTTTGATATAACTAGTCTGATATTTTAGCCACAATTTATGTATCTTCTGATTTAAAGTTTTGTGGTTTGTTTATTACAATTCGGTTTGAATAAAAGTTATGAAAGTGAAGGATACCATCAACATATCAGTAATAACGACAGTCGAACAATCAGATGTGTTGTGCTCATTGTAACACACCTGATTGTCTTGTCCGGCGGTCCACAAACAACTGGACGCACTTCCACGCGCTGGGTCGATTCACACTCTCCGTCTTGAATGAAATAATGGATGTGAATAATTTTTTCGATGGCTGGCTTCCCGAGACCGGGAGGTTCACACCGGCGGACCTGGTGATCTGGCCTGCAACGGCACACCTCTGAACTGCGTAATCCGCGAGCTTCGGCGGCGGCATGTGACAAGCGATGCCAGTCACAACGACAGTTTCGTGGACGTTGCTGAATCCAAAACACTCGGCGCCGATGTGCTAGGTCATGATCGCACGGAGCACGGACCATCTTTAGTTGAGATGGACAAACTATGACATTGAAGAAACAGGAAAAAAAAGATGGTTGGTGAAAAATTCACGAGCTGCGAACACCAATGTTTGCAATACAGTGGCATCTCAAAAGCATTGACAGCTGGCTGACATACTGATTTAGTATTGGTTAGTAGCGTTCTATTTTTCTCAGTACATCTTAAGTTGCACGAGTGCAGTAACTTCAGAAGACCGCTATCTTAGGGTGTGGTACACGACGCTCTTCCTTCCAAACATATTCCACTGTATTGCTTTGTTTATTACCATCCAGCAGGCTCATTCTTTCAATTTTGTATCTAAGTAAACAGAACAAGGCTCTTTTGTGCTTTGTAACAACTGTTGATATCTGTCATAAACCATGCACTCGAGTGGGTAATAGCAAGCTGGATACAGATGAATCCGTGCAAGTCCTTTCACCGCGTAGTAATAGTTCGAGTAATATGCCTGATGACGACGCCACAATGGGCTCGGACTACGCTCTGTTCGAGAAGCCAGATGCGATCTCTGAAGAAGGAACAGCTCGTCATAAATGAATTCGGTGTGGCTGACCGATAGGGCTTTTGCAAATTAACTCCGCAGACAGGCAATCTACCAGTTCGACTCACTTAACCACTCGAACCAGTTACGTAACCTGTTGCTTCACTTACGATTTCAGAGAGAGAGAGCACAGACTGCAAATCAGCGATTAAAAATTTGCCTTACGCGGAACACACTGATCTCTTGTTCTAGTTACAGGAGAAGAACAAAAGTCTCCGTATATATTCACGTCGGTCAAACGAAGTAGTTTGTGGCACCAGAAAACATTAACAAACAGAAGATAAGAGGAACCACATGTGACTCATATTTGATTTTGTTACTATTTGTTTCATGGTAAAGCGGGCTCGAACACTGCTATCAACGGTCACTTGACCGCTTGAACACCTTCTGTTGACCTCATCCGTGTTGTTGAAATCATCTAGGGGATAAAGTGATTATTATTATTATTATTATTTCTGTTAACAATACTACTACAAAGGCTCCATTGTTTGGTCTAATGGTCAGTAATATTCTTCTGCATAGTGACTGCATTTAGAAACCGATACCAACGACATACGTAGTTCAGCAGCCATCGAGAACTGAGCACTATTCGGACGTAGACAAGAGGACAATCTACTTACTAATCGCATTTTCTGACCGTTCCACAATTCGTTTACAATTTCTTCCAACATTTATCCACTTCTCAACCTCGATCACTTTGGAATGGCCGCGTGGATGGCAGAATTCTCGTTGTTGGGGTGGATAGCGAGCTGCACAATCACACACCCAAGAGCGTCTTTTCAAAATGCCCTTGCATTGGCACTGCTCTTTCACCCAGTAGCGCAGAATTTCGTGCTGTATGAATGCATTTCGTGGTGAACATTTTGAACGGGATAGACGAGCTGGTGGACAACCTGACACGGAGAAGATGGACAGAAAAAGATTATTCCACAAACGGAACGGGTCAGTGGAGCGACTAAATAATAAGCGTAGTGAAGCAGCATAGATGTTGACAAAAGTAAGCATTTTTCGATGCTTTCCAACTTCGATGGAGCCATAATAACTTTGGCTTGCTTGAGTTGTTTGAAATCCCGCAAAGTACATTTAGGGAATGCAAATTGAAGAACAAGCTCGTTTTCAGCGACTCATAGTCTTGCCAACATAGAAGCACATGACCTCAAACGAGAAATGCAGACAAGAACACGGATAGCGAAGATTTTGTATGCCCGCTTTATCGTAATCACCACCACCACCACCACCATCATCATCATCACTATCATCATCATCATCATCATCATCATCATCATCATCATCATCATCATCATCATCATCATCATCATCACCATCATCATCATCGTTCAGCGTTAAACAGCAAGGCAAGCCTCACTGACCGCTGCCTTTTCCCCAAGGTTACGTATGTCTATAGAAAGAGTGAATAGTCTAGGGAACAGGGAGTGGCCCCACACAGCCGGCAAAATATAAAAATGATGCAGCAGGCAACACGCGGAACACAATCTAACTGTGCAAATGTACTTTTCCAATCATTCTGATTCGATGAAAATGACAACGCGATCGCTACTGCTCACGGTTCACTCCCACGTCCTCCGGTGTCCCCAGCCAGCTAGGCGACGGGTCTTTCGGACCCCAACCGCTAAGTCATCCCCAGCTTACTGACTACCGCATGACGCGCTTTAACGAGAAAATCGGCTAACACACTGTCTGCGGTAAACATTCCACATGCGACCGCCAGGCAAATGGTGTCATAGCACGTGCGAATTCAATAACCATTATCCTTTTTCTTGAAATAATTCACCATGCGATATCATCGCCCAACTCACTATTAATAAACTATGTAAGCGCTGTACAGCCGTTTAATCTTTGTTAGGAATCATTTTTGCCCCGATTGCTTCCCTCTGTTCAAACCATATATTATTTCCTTAAGGTAGCAACCGAAGCTAGAACACGTTGGTGCAGGGTTAATGGTTATAAAAATTGAACTAAAATGACGATTCAGTGAAAGTGGGCTTGTTTGTCAAGCCGAGATCTTCAAACCCACGAGACATTTTAACTAAATAGTCGTAAAAGTTTGGATTCTTGAGTGCATCGGTCGGTAGCCAGTATGAGGGTAAGAGACTTACGAACTGGATGAGGATACCGCATCACATGACGTTCACAGCTATTCATCAGCGGATTTAATCGATATGTGACCAACTGTTTGACCAGCAACTTTCCATCCATACAGTCTAATGATTCCACGGGAGTGGGGCAAGCGCAACGCCTTCGACGTGACTCTAGCAGGACGGGTTCACATTTCACTGGGTTTAGTTTGGGTCCGCTTGTTTGCACCAGTCGTGGTCTGGCCACGGGGACAGCACGCAGCGCGATCCATTTGTCTTCAGCCCACTGATCCGGGCCGCAGTTCCCTTTTACGAGCTGGATCTTGTTCGGGCAACCTGAAAAAATAGTGCCCCGTGCTCTTAGTTTTACACATTTGCCTATGTGAACGCGAACAGGTTATTGGTTTATAGTTGCTCTACTGCACAGATTTCATTGATTCAAATGAAAGAATAGATGTGATCAGTGAATGAGTGAACCATTTCTAATCCATGAATGAAATACGTTCCGATGAAATTTTCAGAAGTTTAATGACAGTTACACATACTAGCTGTCTTTAGGCAACTTGTTAGATCTACACATTTCCGCAAGGACTTGGTTTTGCATAGACCTTATTTTCAAAATATTCCTTTACCGTTCAAGCGAAAAGTTTAAAAATCATCAATAGTTTTGATAGCCGATGGCCAAAATAGGTCCTAGCAATCAAAAATTTGAATTTTTAAATCTTTTTACCTCTTGCTTTTTTTCTCGTCTTTTATTACCGTATCGGCAAAGCATATCTTTATAAAGTTTGTCTTGGTTAGTAGTTGGCAGCCAGTGGGGAAGTTGACCGGGTGTGGAAACATTTAAACTCTTGATCTTCACGTTAAAATGCAATGATGTTCATCGATTGATTAACCCCGAGTAAGTTGGACTGTACGTGTGATCTACTGTTTATGGCTTACCATATCCCAAAATACGGATTAAGACGATCAGCTATCAGGTAGATGAATCACGAGAATTCAGACTGTTTTAGTCTTGTCTCATGAACGGATTCTTGCTCTGCCTTTAGTCACTTCGATGGGTTTGTCAGAAGCAAGCATTTGTTTCGACTCCGTTTGTTCCCAATCCTAGAATTATCTGTTGTAGGTATCAGGGGTGTTTTAGGACCAGACCTTTTAACGGATTATGTTCCCTCATTTAGATTCGTGGGTGGTAGCAAAATTTTGGAAATCAGCGATCAGATGACTTAACGAAGAGTTAAAACAAGACTTACCACATCGTACTCGTAAGTGTCGAACTCGTTTTAATTTACACTGGCAATTTTTCACAACCATATCATGTATGGAGATCAGATGAAATTGTCCATCACACGGCCTGACACGGAATCGATGTTGTCGTGGCCCGCAAAGAACTGGGACAGCTCGATCGCGTGTGATGGCCTGGCAGAATGCAACTGAACGACGCAATCCCTGATCCAAACGCCGTAGTTCAAAAGCTGTCTCTTTCTGAGCTAACACGTTCCGAACGGGGTCACAATGGCTCGGTTGTACTCGGGTTGCAGGGCAGCAACACGGTTCAAGTGTTCGTTTTCTGTTTGTTTATGGAAGAGAACGGAGTGAATAAATAACAAATATGGTGCTTCATAGCCTCATGCTTTTAACTGTTTTAACTAAGGAAACGGAATTATCCGTAGCCGTTTGTGAAATTGTACGTGTTGATTCAAAGGTATATCAATCGCTTTTCAAAATGTTTCCCTACTGAAAATTCAGAGGTTATATGGATGTCAGAACAAACCATTCCGTGTTTTCATAGTATGATTTTATACACAGCATAACTTAGATAATGTACGATAATGGGTGTGATTATCTGGGTTACTGATAGGCATCCATCGGCACAATCGGATTTGAGTTTATTCATTCTGTATGATCACCTTTGCAGTTGACATTTACAGTTCACTGGCCATGCTCGGTAGTCTATCCGTTCGGCCAAACAACTCTTCGGGTCACATGATCCCAGTTTGAATTTTGGAACGTGCGCTCGGTGCCGCTGACACGGGTCTCGCGTATCATCATGGCTGATGGGCAAACACTTGTCCGACTTAAGTACGAACCGCGTTTGTCGAATCAGTAGACGCAAACCGTGATCCACACAGGTGACCAGTCTGCGCGCCTTCGGGCATGCTGCGAGAATGGGAGTGGAGGTGGGTGTATTGGCTAAGGTCAGTTTTTGTGCATCTGAGACGGAACAATGTTTTCATGATTGCTAAAATCGTAGCCCACGGAACGCTGAGAAAAGCGCTAGTTACGTCGGCCGATCCAGTCTTAGCGTGACAATTTGTGCGACACTTGTTTGGCCGGAGTTTTTTCCGACCAGCTCGCGCTACAAGGCTGGCGACTAGGTTCGCATCAACTTCGTGCAACGTTCATGATTAAAAAACAGCGGATTTAAGATTGATTACCCAGTGGAAGTGAGAGTAGTTGACGCAAAGATTTACCCCCAATCAATGTTATATTCAAGAGTGATTTTAAGGGAACTCTACTCAGGTGCCATAGTACTCCTTGGGAGTTTTGAGATTGCCGTAGGTGACTCAACTGCAGACAGTACAGTCTCGGTAACCCTCAACTAGTAGAAATAATAGCCACGGGATTGAAGCCCTTGGATTCATTGGTCCAAAAACTTGTGTTGTGCCTTCACCGAAAAGTATCGTGCAAAACATGAGCACTTCTCAAATACAACCGAATAAAAGACAAACAGTTGCGAAACTAGGCCCGCTGACACGAGAATGAAACAGTTAGCAGTCAATGATGCTAAATTGTTTGCGATGAACTGGAATTGCAAACTGGAACAATTGTGTACGAATGTTAGATTCTTGTCGTCTGCTGCTCTTGTCCCGATTGCTCCGAAAGCTCAGGAACACTAAGAAATTAGTATAACGAACCATCTGGTAAGAACTAAAAACTTTGTCTTGGACAATTTCCGTGTTCGGAGTGAACACTTACGCACTTGAATGTACATGCCTACATGAAATGTGCTGTAAAATCAATAAGATTAGTCCACGGATAAAGTAACATCAATATTCATCCTTATGGACAATGTACACGGTAATGCCAACACTATCCAAAGAAAATATTTTCAAGTGGATTCTCACTCACCACAGTAACGCACAGAGGATTCGACTCGGACCCAAACACAGCGACAATCAAGAACTCGTTGCTCCAGGCGTTCTACGCGAAATCTTCCCACGCCACTGGGATCGATTTGGCACTGCGTTTTGTGCTCCCGTACGGCCTGCTTACACGCTACATTTGCGATGAAAAGATGATAGAAGTAAGCAGTAGCCAATCAACGGTTCTGATAATCAGCGCTCCAAATGATGAAAACTGGTACGAACAAAAGCTGTGCCCCTAGGAAACACCACGGATTTTCATTGTATGTGTCGTTCAACTGAGACAAAAACAACATGTCTGAACAATGTCAACATTCACTCATTGTGGCAACACCTGTGGCTGCTGTTAGATATGCAAATTCTGGACTACCAGAGTGCCCATTCTCCCTTCCTTCTAATCTGATATTGTGACAAAGCAATAAAATGGTGTCCTATCTAGGGCTGTCTCATAACAGATAGATTATGCTCTCAAGCGTGCCTGATTATCTTGGTTGAAAAGCTTATGCGAATCGAGTCACACATTCATAGCTGATTCTTGTTGCGCGAGGAGCGTGCATTTGTCAGATGTTACATTAATGACAATGATCACAGTATTTTTGAACTAGAACTGCGTATTTCGTTTTCATCACAAGAAGTAACAAATAGAAAAGAAAAAAACAGTGGTTAAATGATCGATCAGTTAACCTACGGATGTTGATTTTGTAGTCCGCCATGCCTGGAATACAAGTAGAACCACGAGGTGTCCAAAATATCTGTTTGACCTCGATCTGTCGGCCTCCCACGCATCGACGAAATCGCCTCTGTCCGTGTAGCAGATTGCAATCTGTCGACCGGATTGATAAAGACAGACGTTCGGTAGGTTTATGATCGTTTCATTGGTTATTCTGACCAGGGCTAGTCATAGAACAATATCTGGTGTAGATTTTTCTAGTTTGACCATAGTCTAATGTAAGATCCAAATGCGATAAGTCCGACTCACCCGGAACGAGTTTGGAATGCGCTCAAGGACGCTGGCTGAGCTGAGTTACGAGCCCACGCCGATATGTGATTGAAGATCATTAGTTAACCGCCGACACAAGCTAACAAATGAAATCCACTATAGTGAACTCGTCCTATTTTATCATTAGGAGCGTTACCCTATAAATCAGCTAACATTTGCCAGTTTGTATCCACGGTCGTGCTAGACTAAGGAATGCATCTTGGCAAATTAAAAATTATCACAGAACCCAAGTGTGAAAGTTCGCACGTAATGTCTTGGCAGAAATTTTTTGTAACAGTTGGTTAGGTCGGTTGTTAGGATTCGACTGTTTATTCGAAATACAATTCCAAATACGTCATCAAGGAGTGGAGACCAATACAAAGATATGTGAATTGTCATTTATTGAGTTAAAAACCTAATTGCACTTGTCTTGATGTGATTTTTCAATGATTTTGAACACTGGCATTGAGCACAGCTCGAGTTGAAGGTTTTCAGACATGACCTAGACCGGGAATGAACCGTTGTCGACCGAAATGATAATCTCAGTAATCAGGGATCTTCGGAAATGTGAATTTCAAACAGAAATATACTTGATGAATCGCTATTTCAAACACAGCAAAAATTTATACCAATCTAAAATAAAGCAGTAGTGACAGGATCTCATTTCTCATATGTGTAATCATCCTATCTGAATACCTGCCTGATACACAAAGGAATTTAATTTCACATACACAAACAACAGTAGACGTAGTCAGAAAGCTCCCATGCATTCAATGGCTTACCGCACGGCTTTCGATAAACACGACGTCTACGAACACACCGACAACCGCGAATTTCAAACAAGTCCACAATCTTAAAACTAAGGCCACGGAGCCGGGATTTTGGAGAGCGGTTGCAGGGAAGAATACGTATTTTGGGTGCCGGACACACTGAAATAAGGAGGTGAGTAATCGGGTTTGTACGGAGCCACGAGGAAATAAATAAACTGGAAATGCCGAACAACATAGACTAGATGCGTCGAGCAGACTGGATCAAGCCATGAGACTGGGTACCATCTTTTCGAATCTTCACTTAAAATAACAGCTGCATCTGCATGTGTAAAGCCTGAACTATCAAGGGTAAACTGTTAGCTTCCCAAATAGTATGAATACTATTTTGTTTTTCCTACAATGACTGAAAATATGTGAGAAATCATTTGAGTTATCGTGATCTAATTGCGATATGTGGATAATCCAAGTTAACTCCTTCTAGATACCCAACTCTTCAGCGACGCACAGAAACTGGCATGCGTTCAGAAGGATATCCTCATCTAAGTTCTCGAAGACTTTAACACGTGATTTTGGCTTTATTCTCTAATAAATAGAGTGCAATAACATTAGAGATGAACTTTTAACGAGGAACTTGGTAAAAGTAACTTGCAATACGGCAAGAGATACAAGAGCGGTTTGAATTCATCGCGCAAATGTTTAGCTCACTACTGGCTACCAGTATAAGATTTTTGTCATGTGGTATTGATGTTCCTTAAATCACTAAGAACCTGCTAGTTTGGCCAAATGGCTAGGGCATCCCAATAAAAATCGTTCATCGCGGGTTCGCGGTCTAATTTCGGTACAGTGGATATCCGTTTCCGGGACGAAACGGCTGTAGAGCGCTCTCCTTTTTCCCATTGATGAGATGCGCATTGATGTTGCAGGGCGAACCATTTGAAAAAAAACGGTAAAACATCGCACACCTGTTTCAGTGATTACCAGTTGACTGACTGATTGACTGGTCGATGGGTTCATTATTCACAAGATTGCATACACAATACTGCAATCGAAATATAATCCTGAGAGTTATCGTACCAGCCAGAAAGACTATCCGCAAATTACTTGTGGCCATACCATATATATGGAGATGTTCATTTTCTATCTTCAGTGAAAGTTTACACTTGGTCAGCAGCACAGGAATCCACCAACGGGTAGCGTAAAACTCGTTTAGGCGAAATCATCCAAAACGGTACTGAATTCTAGTAGGTCCTTGTAACCTTTAATTTGTACAACGTGGCCAGCTCGCTTAAAGACACCGCAATGGTGGTCGTTTACTTACTTGAACCGTTTAAGACCTAAGATTTAACATCACATTTTGACAATCATAATTAGCAGACTTTGGTGGCGTGGATAGTCTTAGCTCTGGCATTACTAATCATTTTCAAGAAAATCTTGATTTCTATGTATCATTCAAACTGATTAGAGTAGCATGAATGTGAACAGTAGTATATCTTGCAAGGAATAAGATAAGCAAGCCATGCTAACACGTCCACAGTGGTATACTCGTGTCTTATGCGGTACATTTTCCTGCAACTTCCGCACTTATCTTACCAAAAAGAATAGACAGGATTCTGCGCCATAACCCTTTTGCGTGATGTTAGTGAGAGGTATCCATGCACAGGTTCAAATGCTTGACAGAAAATCGCTTTTTTACGAAATTAACAATGAATATTGGAATACCCCATCACGATTTGTAATCGTTCAATTTGTATGAGCTTACCATGATTTTCCCCGTGATCCATCTATGTGTATGCATGGGAACGAAATAAACTACGCAAATCAATATAGCACGTGTCATATAGCACGATTAACCAGGTGATTGGTAATAAGTTAATGAGACCGGACGGAGGAGGGACATGGGTTTCAATATTCTGAGTTATTTTTTAACGTTTTAATCATTATAAAAGCACCTAGTTGCTTGGGGTGTGGTTTTTGAGACAGTCGGTATTTACTTACCCACGGGTTTAGTGCGTATCACCTGCTTCGGTCTGCACTCTCCGTTGACTTTTTCATGAACGGTGCCCAGAATCTGTAATCGTCCATCCTGACATCGTTCTGTCACTCGGTTCAGTTGATCGCATCCTGAAAACGATATACGGTATACGGCGTTGTTTTTATTATTATTTACAGATATTCATTGTTTGTGTTTTAACGAAAAGATATCCGGACTAGGCAGAATCGATTCATAATTAATAAGAAAGTTCTAATCGGTGTTTGTATTTCCGACATGCGACTGAATTTGCTCAACCCCATGGTTCACTATTTGTTTTCTGAAGGATTCTAGCAGTCAAGTTTTGAATTGGCTGTCTTACATCACAAGGTACATTAGGATACTTCCAACATGAATACATATTGATGGAAAATATGTCAAAGTAATTTCTGTTTCAGATCACACATTTTGGAATCTGCGACAGAGATTAGGATAGGTAAACAATTATGAAAGTTTGACGACCTTTTTGTCCGGAGCAACCGGAACCATACATTATTGCACATTTTACATTTGTGCTTGCAGAAAATCAGCTAAATTCGGGTTAATTTATTTTTACCGAGCACCATGTCGAAGGCAAAAGGTTCAATCTGTCTGGATCAGAACGATTACAGAACTAATATACAAATGCATCTAGTGGAAAGAACGAAAATTATTCACTGTTTCTACTCACGGCACAATTCCGTCCATTCGTTCAACACTTCGGGCTGGCATAGACACGTTTTGCGATCAAGAGAAAATCGAACTTTTTGTACTGTTTGTTTGAACCCATTCTGCGGTCCACATGGTCCGAATAGACGATTTTTCGGTGACGGACACTCTTGATCCCATCGAACACAGTGTTTGACCAGTCGGCACGCTTTGGCCATCGGATTGAACAAAAACTGTGAGAAGCATTTAACCCAGCGACCGGTGCCGTCACAGTAGACTCGACGAACGGGTTTCGGACAACCGCATCGTATATGTTGGCTGCTATGTTTAGCGACACATTTGCCTCCAACAAGATCATATCGTTCGGTGATACGCTCCAGGAAATTGTCCTTGCATGCTTTCTCGATCACTCGGACTGGGGGACATTCTATTCGGTTTTGCACGATGAACACACACACACAAAGGGGACATTTGATGGGGTTTTGAATGTAATCGAACAAACGATAAGACTATAAGCGGAAGAAATGGCTCTCAGCTTTAGCAATGTTCCAAGCAGAATTTTGATTTGGTGACAAACCTAAATCTATCCCACTTTCACGAGATAATCCACTCTATTCCAGTAACTACATTAGGAGAAAACAATGGAAATGTTTCCATGACAAATGGCAATGTGGAATGTTTTGGACTTCATGGGTGGACAGTTATAATTTGAATTCCAATGGAGTTTTTAGTTATTACAAATACTGGTTAGCTCCACCACAAAACTTCAAGGCCAAGCGCTTTTATACTGCGTATCCAGATCGATGAACAAACAAACACGTGGATGATATACCACACAATAGTATGTATGACCTTTGGGAAATTCGACTAGAAACGAATTATGGATTGATAAATAGAGATATTTGTTCATTTTTAAAGGAAAACATGAACATAATTATCACCAGCCACAGCTACAGTCTGAGATCATGAATGTGCGCATAAAGGCCGTGGTGGAATTCTTGTAGCATCTCCAATTCTGCGTGAGAACATTTCGGGTGTAAACTTAATGTTCTTCATGATCATTGCATCTTTTCTAATCCCACGATTTACTCTGCATGGGCCGCATGTGTCCGTTGGCTGTCGACATTCAGCAGTCAGTCGTCCCAAGTGTCTGAGACCACGTATGCAAACACACCACTTGAGCGTGTGACCTCTCCCATCCCTATTTGCTACCCATTGTATTTGCCTGTTCTCTCTATCGTTTTACCGTTCATGTCATACCGATTGAGTTGCTCGCGCCATCTGCGCACACGTACCCAAGCACAACGTTTACGCTTGGGATGTCGCTCGTTTCTGCTGTTTTTCTCTCTCCCTTTATCAATCGCATTACTCGCACTGACACATATGGACCGTTATTTGACCGGGTTCAGACTCCACTATCGTTGTCTATCTTTTCAGTCTGGACTTTTTGAGAGTACTGTAATGTACACACACACACACACACGCAATGCCAGTGTCAGCGCAATGTTTGACTGGCTTTTCTCTTGGGAGTTTCGAGTTACTGTACCCATGTTCGACCGCTTCGTTCATTCCCATACTCGTTACGGCAGTGAGCCGTTTTGTCGGGCACGCAGAGATTTGAAGGTGCATTTTCACACAGTCAAGCGCTGTCTTTCCCCTGGACGCATTTGCATTTGAAATGCCTTAATGACTGCCTTGACCTAGAGACTTAATTCCACGGAAAGCGAATTAACAATAACCGTTGTGATGTTTATATCGGTTTTTAAAGAATTGGTGTATTTAGACGTAAAAGAAGCGCATGGAAGTTAAATGAATGATACCCTGATACATACCGCCGTTTATGGATCCTTCAAACACGAGAAAATGGGAGAGAAATAGAATCTCGGTTCGTAGTGTTCACTCTTTAAGGAAAACATTCTTTTACGGATATTTCTTATCAGTTTCAGAACATCAACTCGGAAGGCGCCGTATTACTTACTGCATCGACCGTAGTTAACTGTCCGTATCCTCTTGCATTGACATCCTGTCTGTTCGTGCCGAATCACTAACTGAGTCCACATTCCAGTTTTCTGATCACAGCTCTCACGAACTTCGGTCTCCGGGCACGTGACCAATTGTTCCTTAGTCTGATGAACCGGTTTGATCACCTGATCCCAAATGCTCAAATCACCAGACTCAAACAAAACCTGGTTGTTTTGGAAAGTAATATAATTTTAGATTTATGCTTTTGTTGCAACTTCACAAAAAAGCGGAAATGCGAAAATTTTGGCATCAAACAGAGAAAATAATGGTTATTAGTCATTCGGTCCCTTTGATCTAAATTTTAGGCATTTTATCCAACATGACATGGGGTACGATTATGCAGAGATGGTAAACACGTGATTAGAATTCACATAAAAGCTTACAATCGAAATGTCTTGGGTGATTTTAATGACGGCTCAACGCACAATACTATGCGAAATAAAATGCATCCATTTCGTTAATCATCTCCCTTAGTACGACCATCATTACCGTTATTATTACTATTATTACTATTACTATTCGCTCATGAAACGACTACCCATGCAATGTTTAGTAAGGCAGTGAAAACGGCGAAATATATCACCGCCTGGCTGAGTCTTTCTAGCTATAAACCATCAACAGGACAAACTCATAATGTTCTGCAACCATGAATCGAAGACCCTAACTGCTGGACATTCACGGACAGATCTTCATGATTCTTTCTACATCAAAATTACAACATATAAAGTTCATGTATGTCGCGGATACTGCACAGTTATAGCTTGCAGAACTACTGGATGCGACTGTCACTTTCTTTACGGAAAGCCTTCAGAGCCCCACCTGTTTCCTCCGCGTTGAAAGTTGCGCTCAGTCCAGGCGATTTAAGTTTGATCTATTTATTATCCTTTCTCGCTATTGTACTAGCTAACAGTACACAGAGAAATAACCACTGTATTGTTCTGTATTTTTCTGAACTGCGACAGACTAACATTAAAGCGCACAAAAACATTCATTTGTGTTTACAAGAGTTGGCCAGTGTGAGGATTCGGTCGGTACGTCGCACCCGTTGTCAATACCCAGACCAACAATGGAAATCATGGAAGCGATTAATGGGCAGTTTGTCTATTAGGGTTTAACGTGCTTAAGGAAACTTGCTAAGAGTAGGAATCGCAGTCAACGTCGCTAATCGTTGCACTAATGCTTTGTTTAAAACAAACCTTGCAATTCTCAAACAGATTATTCAGTGATCTACCGTCCTAATTTTTAGTGCGACTCAAACTCATGGTCCAGTGGATAATAGGATGAGATACATAAGTATGTTACAGATACATGGGCTGCCAAGTGTACGACCTCCAGCGGGTGGTGAAATTCCAGCAGTGCATGGTGTAATTAACATATACTGCATTAGATAAACGTCTTGCTGTTGGCTGCCTCATTTCGTTTGCCTTTACTTTCCGACTGAATGGCACCCTTAAATTAAGATTAGATGGTTGCCCGTATTTGAATAATCCATTGTTCCACCGGTTCGATTGATGAAATTGATTGACGACCGGTGTTCCAACAGTCCCCCGATTCCAGATACCCGTCGCTGATTCCGGACGTACGACATTAGACTGTCGTACGGTCTATTGATTTACTAATGACAGGCATGGTTTGTGGCAGCTACTGAACGGACCCTTCTAAAAATACCTTATGTACATGATAGCTAACTTAGCTGAAGGATCGGCCAATTTAAACTTTTTGATGAGCTGGAGGTTACCTTCCTGATGACGAGATCGCAGTTGCCAGTCAATAAATTGTTGACTTCAGTGGCCATCTACTATGCAACGTCCATCTTTGCAGCTCCGAGCGCCTTCGTGGTTTTGCCGACGTCCAGGTTACCAAGAGATCTCTCTATGCATGCATGTGTTGCTGGTCAGCTATGAATTTTTAGGATTATCTGGAACAGCCTTGTTATGAAAGGTTCGCGGTGAGACCACGAAAGTCTGATTTTTTAAAGTCTAGTTCATCTTTTACTAGCTATCACGAACTTAGGAAGAGATCATCTCCCACGACTTCATCATCATGCCCGATTCCAATCAGCTGCTTAGTTCTTCATTTCCTACATTGCTACACTTCCTGCCTGCCGTCCAATAGCACTGCAAAAGGAAAGTCGTCTTCAATCCATGATGATAAAGGCTTGCGGCAATCCCTAAAAGACAAGATCAAAGGATGTCAGTAGGTCAGCAGTCAAAGCCAGTCTAAAGTACTTTACGCGTAAAAACCATTTTAACTTGACTTTAATTGACAATTGTTCTTTCACTTCTTACTTTTTTTAAGAAGAGATAAAGTTTATCATTTTTAACAGACAACCAAAGGCTTCGAAGCGAGAAAAATGAACTCTGGGGAGGGGGGGGAAGCTGAAACCCGCTGCCTTCAAGCTGAATCACAGTGGTGTTGATTTCTTGAACGCTATTCAAAATACACAGGAAGATTTGCTGACCAGATTGTTTTGTGTGCTTACCACGTTATTGATTTATGCATTTTTCTTAAATACTGACCTTTCCCGGCACCATTTTATATGTAGTGACTGTGGTAATCCAACGTGATCGGACAGGATCGCAGTGCGTTTCCGTGCGCGGTTCCGGTGTACAACAAGGACGTCGAATTCTCACGGTACGCGAATGGCATTGACAGTTTTCAACTTGGTCGAAAGCCACTGTGATCTGCTCTGTACATCCAGCCGGATTTCGATCCAATGGGAGGCCACGTTCACAAGAAGATTTCTCAACAATTCGTGCAGGTCGACTGCAACCTTTGGTAAGTGGGACGGGATATATTTTATTGAAGGCATGCAATTCCTAGCGGCAGCAAACAGACAGATGCAGAACAGCTGTGCGAATCGCATTGTAAACTTTATGAACAAGCAGTACAAAATCAATTTAGACTTACGGACTTCAGTAGTTACCACATCTTGATTAGGGATACACTGATTGGCCACGTGACTGAATGTTGTTTTGTACTCGGCCAAGTTCACGGTATCCAAACAACGTTTTTCCACTCGAGGCTGAGGACAACCGCACAGTCGTAGCGTTTGTTTTCGTTGAGTAATACACTGGCAGTCAGCAACTCGTTGCCAACGTACTTCTTCAGAGAGATAAATGCCATTCGCCTGTTCGATATTGCATCCACTGGATTGTATGATTTCAGGTTGACCAGAACAGACTGAAGATTCAGAAAAGACAATGCACCAAATCAACAAGTATAACAAACAAAATGACACGGACAGAAACTCCGAAAACCGCTGACGCTGCACCAGTAACTGGAACGTAGGGTTCTGTCGAATTTCACGAATAGACAGTTATCAAAAGTGAACTGTAGTCACCCGAATTGACTGTATCGGAGAAACTCTGTCTTCTTTAGTGACCTTGAAACGATATGGTTACCAAACCCCATTTGATAAGGTGGATCCTAGAAGCTATGGTGTTTATTCTATTTCAGTGAGCTCATGTTTTGAAAATTAATTAAAAACACGTATGCAACTAATTCATATGAAAAATTATGTTTTCTTTTATATCAAGTCTAAGGGAACTTACAATGGACCATTACACTACAAATATGGTGCCCAAAAATCACCAGTTACATTGAAAATACTGTGTGGTTCGGAGAGTGAATTCGTGCTGTCCTGGTCTGCTGCATTAACATTCAACGTCTGGTTTCATTCCCAAACTCACAAGGACAGTTGTGATCTTACTGTTGTGGAAGAGTGAAAGAGTGCGGACAAAATTATCATTCGTGTTTTACATTGTGCGCATGCGATTTAAGTGAAATGCCTAGAAGATGGTGCTTAAAAGCCACACTGTTAGGTTTTCTATTACTGCACGGTGGAAGACACTGTAAGTAACAAAAACTAATCAAGTTCGCTTTAGTTGGATATTAACCATCCCGATTTGGCTTTGATATCCACTTCTAGTTCATAGAAGCTTCCGTACATTGTATTTATTCACAGATTTTATAGAGGTCCGGCTGGATGGGATCCATCGTCGTCGAACAGTCAGATCATACCAGTAGAATGTACACGGTGGATTGCAACATAAGACCGGTTCACCGGCCAAATCACGTTCGAACTTTGAACCTTGTGAAAAATATTTCGAGCTTGCTACACTGGCCAGTTTATAAAATTGAAAATTTCTTCAGTAGCATTCACGAATTGGGATTTAATAACCTCAGACACCTGGAGTCAGTACATTCTAGTAATCTAGGGCGAATAGGTCTGAGCAGTAATTGTCAACTCCGATTACGTTTCCTTATCAGGTGGTTGCTTTTCACAGTTCGTAGCTGAGCGAATGAGCTTAACATAGGGGCTCATTTTCCAAGCACTTTACTTGGAGTAAAACCAGAGGTGCATGTTATTAGGGAATAATGATATGGCAAGGCATAAGCGTATCAACTTTCGTTATCTCACGCGAAGTTGTGCGTGAAAATTCGCAGGAACACCGGATGTCCGGAGAGCTTTAAGTGCATCGTAGATCGATTGTGACAGTTCCTCATTCTCCATCAATTCTTCATACCATATCATTCACAATTAAAACCACAATGAACCTACCAACTGGATGTACACTCCGACTTGTAGTCTTCACGCAACGACCTAAATCCGGTCGTGATGTGTAGGTGGTCCGGTGAAGTGTGAGGACACCATTGTGACATAACCTCTGTTCTTTGTTTTTCAGGTGACAATCTATGTAAAAATAAAAAGGCGTTGACTGCATAATAAAAAATGTTATGCTAAGCTGACGTGATGAAAACGGTAGCTAGGAATTAGAGATAGTAAAATTCACTAAAGTGGACATGAAAGTAGTGCGTAACTTCGTGGGGTAGCATTAAATTACAACTGTGCATATAGTTCAGTGGAATGAACAGTTATTTCTTGGGTTATAACGATATTTCGCGGGCAATGTCGGAGATGAATGCGTACGGCCACTGAACTACCAAAAAAACAGCGAACTCGGATTGTCAGAGCGGAAAGCGATAACTCTCAGGTTATAGCAAGATTGGACATGAACTAATACACAGCTAAATAGGAAGATCATAGTTTGACAATAATGATACAGAAGAGTACATTTGTTAAGACCGTTTTCTTTGTGGTTTAATGGAAGAAATATCGATTCCACTTAGGAATTGTTTTCTGGGACCTCTGGTTAATTAAAATATCAGTCCATGTACGTATCGAAAGAAAAACGTTTTTATTGAAATTCCTATATTTACTATATGAAAGTCACGTGTGAGAGAATGACTAGCCGCGAAAACTCCAAATAACGTTCTCGTGCCGTTCAATGGAAATAGGCTGTTTGAATTCGATTATATTAAATTCGTTACAGAGATTTCTAACAGCCTCATATCCGAGCCACAGTTGCAACTTAAGAGTATCTATTAGTATTTTGTTTATGAAGTTCGGGATTTTGCTGACTTAATTTTCAGTTTTTTTTCTCTCAAGACTATGCAGAAGAGGCAAAACTAAAACTCAGATTGCTAACTGCATTATAACCCGTCTTTGTATCGTATCTTTCTTGCTAATCTCTGGGTATTATTTGGAAAAAATCGAGTAGATATTTCTCATTTGTGTCTGGGATTTAAGATCAGAGTACACAGTGACGGATAAAGTGGGACAAAAATAACGCGCACACGATATGCAGCTCCTCTTAAATCAGAAGCGCAGTCGATTTATTTTAACAATTGGGCAGCATTTTCACTTACCACAAGCTTCGAAATGTATTCGAGCCATTCGGCGGCATTCACATGTAGTCGTGTCCAAGGTCTGCCTGATCCGAATCACTTTGCGCTGATGATTAACACAGCGCAAACGATATCGACTGATCGTATTCTGATCACACACGACAGGAATCTTCTTCACGTGACTTTTCGCTTCACAAGTCGGATGACCCGTGTGCATAGACAGATGTTGCTCCCGTCTAACTATGACAATTTCTCCACGCTGACAACTCTTAGTTTCCGTTGGTGGAGGACAGTCTGTTTACGGTTAGCCGAAGGAGAGAGAGGTACGGGATGGTAAAATGATGATGACTGATGAATTTTCAGAGATCTTACTCAAAAGTAAAAAAGTGGGCTAGGACAAATGTGTGATAGAATCGTTCCTTGTCGGTGGTGTCCGCCGCACAAGCCGATAGACTTCATGGGTCGTAATCTAAAGCTATTCTGGAAGATGTATGCAGTCGCGAAAAATGTCTCTGTCCATCAAAACATTTCGTTTTGACGTAGCTTTTGTGTTTGTCATATTATTTAGGTTGTTGTCGATGCCACATCAGTGGTTCTAAATTGTCCACTTGCCGGAATTTCGGGGACAACCACGAATGTGCGTTGCCGTTAAGACACCTTTTGTTGGGTACGTGATAACTCTGGAAGACACTGTATGACACATTTGGCTGTGTAACTTTGGACGAAGGACCACGTAGACATGCATCTCACGAAACATCGTCATTGTTTAGAAGTAACCAGTTTAAACGGGGAGATATCTAGCAAGTTATTGACCTATGTGAAATGGAAGATTTCTTGTGCTCTACTGCCGAAACACGGAAGACCAAAAGAGTACGTTTGGAAAAGTGGGTACATCGTTACATGCATGAAATAGGTTACGTATTTTCTCAGGAGTAGTGGTTAAGGGATGAAAACTTGTAATGAAGAAAACAAATTAATTAGAAGAATCGTTAAAACAAACTATTAATTTTCAACGACAACAATGCATCCCGTCGAACGAGAATTGTTGTGAGAATACTGGTGGCATAAGATATCACCCGCGGTTGTTTCGGCCATTGGGTTCAAACATCTAGGACTATGTAGGAGGACATTTCATGCTGTTGGCAAGCTTACAGATTCTCTAAAATTGGGAATGCTTTGGTAAAAAATTGTAAGGTTTATCGATCGATTGATAACCACCAAGTCCAGAAGAAATTGGAGTCCCTAGGCCCAACAACGGCTGAAATTCAAAGAACTGACTTAAACAGTATGGATTTTCTCAAAGCAAGTTAATATATGTGTTACTCTTAAGCTGTGGTTTTTATCACGTTTATACGGATGGGTAAGACCAAAGTTAGTACAGAGATCAAGCATTTGGACAAAAGGATGACATTTTCTACGCTGTGTACTTAAAAATGCGTTAAACTTGCTGTTAGTACCTGTCTAGGACGGTGTATCGTCCTTCGAATAGCTGTATTCACGTGATCTTTTGTACTGCCCGCACTGAAAATTTACCTATATTAAGAAAACAGTTCTCATGGCTCAGCCAGTCACGTACAGACCCAAATTCCGTGCCTGAACACCAAGAAATGACTGACGAACTGGACAACAAATACCCACGGTGGCGAAGCCACAACTGTGGAACCGATTGCTCGGGCGTTTCATTCCTATCTACCAAATGATGCCTATCTGAGAGGCTGATGCTACAGGGTACTGTAGTGCTGCGTGCTATTACCATCAAATTACAGTTACTTACATTATTATTTGCTTATTTGGATGAGGTATAATTGAATTTTTTTACTCACGGCATGGTTCATTGTATAGGAACACTGAACGTTTCCGACACTGGACGTTACCACTGATTGGATTCCCATCCAAGTCGGACCAGACGCGGATGACTTTTCGCGATACCATTCCAGACTCACATGGCTCTTTCATCAAACGTGGCGCGGGACATCCTTTTTTATAAATGGTGAATTTGAAAACGAAATAATGTGCAATTTGAGTAGAAATAGAATAACAACGCGTCATTTTGCTACAATAAATAACCGGTTAGAGTTCCGGTGGCACTGTATCTGCGGCAGAATTTGACGGATGTCGTCGATTAGGTCTAGTTGTCTAGGTATTATAGATACCATGTATTCTGAGTAAATTTACTAGAATTCATTAGAAGAATTTCCCCGACTTTTCGCTGGATAAATGAGACCGTATAATTTAGGCTAACGTGAAGTTCAATAGTTCCGGATAACTGATCGAGGCTGGGCTTTCATTCACGTAGAAAGTTATTCACACGTCAACTTTTGCCAATTACGATTGCTAGTCTGTTTTTCATACAAAATCCGCTGCTGAATATAAGACTAGCCGTCATAGTTGCAGTGGTAGAAGTAAAACAGCACACAAACCATTTAAGAACACTGACAATTGAAAGACAGACGAGTTGACCACGGCGCCAAATGCCTTGCATTAGACAACTGATGACCTACAGCTTTCATAAGCTAAACAAGAACGAACAGATATGTCCAAGGTATCAGTCACGAATGACCTGTTATTTCTCTGATAGGATTAGCGCCGATGAGTGCTTAGATGATCGCACACTTTGATGAATTCTTCAACTTTTTTAGTATTCATCAGTTATCCACTTCCTGTCTACGGCTCCAGGAAGCTGAACCACCTGTTATTGATCGCAAACAAATAAACCTTTCGACAGGCGGGCTAAACGGGGTTGAAAGTGACCAGGATCTGAAACCCTAGGCTAAACGCCATTTCGCAAGGGAAAGCAACTACTAATGAGTAGGCTGACGAGACCACAATTTGATAAAACGCGCGGCCAGTTCGTCCTACTACTACTAAGTGGATATTTGGTTAAGTACACTTCTATCTAACGAAGAACGAACTTTCAGAGACCAAGCAGCGATCACACGTTAGTATATCACTCCCCTGTGGTGCAAACGTATCAAGCAAAAGGCTAAAAGTACTCCTTCAAAATCAGAGTCAACGGACGCTAAGAACACCTAAACCGCATAAGCGCATTTATGAAGTTAGTTTACCGTGTGTACTAAAACAGTTGAATTAAAGTGAACTATGTCCTACAGCCAACAGCCA
The DNA here is from genome assembly GCA_008360955.1 of Fasciolopsis buskii. Classification (NCBI taxonomy): domain Eukaryota; kingdom Metazoa; phylum Platyhelminthes; class Trematoda; order Plagiorchiida; family Fasciolidae; genus Fasciolopsis; species Fasciolopsis buskii. The sequence goes on along the minus strand of LUCM01004306.1, from coordinate 114,754 downwards.
AATACATCGGTGCTTTGATTGTGCTCACAGTTAGTCACTTTAGCTGTACACTCGTTCTTGCATTACCTAGCTGTTTACTGCTGTTATTTTCTTGGGGTGTTGCTTGTGTCTTAACGACCAATCAAATGGTCACGTCCATTGCCAACGCCTAATAACGGTTCAGTCTACATGACTGTTCTCATTTCCGGTCAGGTGTACGGAAAATAAAAATCATATCTGCTTGTCTCAAACGGCCTATTTTCTTTCCGGTCCGAAGGAAGAAGGAGTGCCACAAAAAATGGGAGAAATGTTCCTTCCACGGATCGCCTGTAAGTTATCGTATGCCATAATGCTCGTCCTATCGGGTTAGGGAAATGAAGTAGCGTGCATAAATATTGCCGCGTTTCTTTCACTGAATCTTCCTCCGTTCATAGGCAAGGCACATTCTCACGTTACCAACAAGGCAACGCAACAAAATCCTGAAGAAAAACATGTGCCCCGAATCACCTATTTAAATGCATTTGATTTCGCGGATAAGAGGTTTAAAAGGGGGAACATTTCTGCTTTTTGTATGCTTTGGTTGTGAAATCATAGCTTAATATATAGGTTTCTTCAAAGTAAAACTGAGCTAGTAACGTATTTGGGTTCATTTCATTTTCACACGACACGAATTTCTTCGTTCACACATTCTGACATTTGGGTTCTTTCATACTTATTCCTCGAACCATGAAACTCCAGCGGATTGCCAGACTGCCAAATTTGTTCTACTCATTCGTCCGTTACAATTGATGGCTATACATTTTTACCCGTGCCACCCAGTGCCATATATTTAAATACTTAAAGCGATATGTCAAAAAAATTTCTTTGCATTCAAAGGGTTTTTCCGAACCTTTTTTGTACAAATTCTGCGAAGGTAACCGGTATTCCTGTAAAATACAACCATTTTCAGTTTCTATCCTGTAGGTTAGCCAAGCGTTCGTTCTGGCTATTTCGTCATTCCGATCATTTTGCGTAGATGCTCTCACCCTTGTTTGTCATGTGCAATCGGCTCAGCAATGCACGCAAAGAAAAGAAATAAGGCGCGCTGGTACTCCCGATTTTGTCGTGACCTTGAGGAATCCTGTACTGAGAACGAAGCAGCAAGACGGCATTCAGACAGACCGCGTCTGAACCCATGTCTATTTTCTTTTAATTTCTGGACTGCTGAGATACATCGGACAAAGATAAACTCAAAAATCACGATTCGGCAAACCAGGAAGTCCCTTCAAATTAGTTCAAAGTATTGACGAACAGAAATCAGAACTCCATGTTTACTGAATACGAACCTTGACATGCCCGATCTGAAGGGAAGATAATATACTACTTTTACGTTTTGACTTCCGACTTTCTTGACGTACTGATTGCGTTATGTGATTGGTTGGGGCAACAATCCAGGGGAAACACATCCATTTCAGAATTATTAGTATTTCCCAGTTTGACCGTGCCACCACGGCGCAGCCTGACCAACTGTACTGCAGTTTGACATTACATTACGAGTGTATTCACCACGTGCTAATTAGTAGGCATCCCGTGTACAGATCGTACCAACTTACCACATGGCTCCACGTCCGTTTTCGTCTGTGAAACACATTTGCATCCAATTCTATTATGTAAGTGGCGAATGACGGGACGAATTCCGGTAGCGGGATCGCAAGGCTGATGGCGCTCGACAACCTCAGGCGGACAGACTAGAATCAAGAGGTAGCGTGAAAAGGTAGGGTGAAAAGAAGTGTGCATGAGTATTTTGAAAAAAGTGAATTCAGACCTTCTTTCGAACTTACTGAATTGAAATGATTCTTTGAATTTAAGTCATTCCGGATGCTTTACTGTGCTCGCTAAAAATTGCGACCGGGATTTATAAGTCACATCAAAACGAATCGGGTTATTTCCCCCCCTGGTGGATTTCTGCCTGTTAAAAACCATTTGGACCGTGGGGGTGTATCAAAATCAGAGAATCAAGAGATGACTAACGGACCAAGAGTAATAATCTATGTACAATGAAGTACCTTGCGATCCCAACGAGATTACACTACGATGTACGAAGCTTCTGGGGTAGTACGACCTATCCACTCACTTCTAATTCGCTTCATTTCCTCAGATCCCACGGGTACGATGATCTTATCGTGATGATATTTCAAATTTATTGTCATAAGTTCGATCTGATAAGAATTAAATGGCCCTTTACATGATTATTGTGATAATATCCGGGGTGGCCTCATCCGGGAGTAGTGATACTGTGCAAAAATAAAAAAGCGAAATGTTTGCCTCCGGGTTTCTATTTGCTATGATTGTCCATTTCTAATAACTGAATAATCGGGCTATTGAAGATGGTTTTGCTTAATGTATGGTATTCTGTCAGGGGTACCTGTGACAATCATAATAGTGACGGTAATAATGTATTCACAGTGATTGCAGTTGAACTTTAGAGTGTGATTATTCATAATTTTACAAGCCCTTTATTAGAAATACTCTGCCGTCCTGCTGAAAACTAAGGGATATCACGTGGTGTTTGTATAAGACAATATGCACTGCAAGAGACTGACCAATTTTGTCTTCATCCACAATTTTTCGCGTCACACAATGCCCTCGGAGTAATTCATACTTGTATACAATACGTGATAGGACGCCGTACAAATCGTAGCATTTTGTCGTATATCGAGGTGGTGGACAGCAGCATTGCTGGTCACGATGTTGCACACGTTCTGCTAGATTCTCGCATTTGCAGTTTCTCCGAACAATACGTTCAAGCAACGTGACCGGATGACATGTTTCTCGATCACAGTAACGCCGAAGTACGTGCGGTGAGCTCTCCACGCATTCTGAAAAAAAAATTAGTGAGTTTTTTAAACGACTAGCAGCAGACTTCAGTTGAGCAATGAATTTTCCAAAATCGTTAGAACGACCACGTAACCCCGGCTGATAATGACCCTCTAACAACCTGAACACAAAGCACAACAATCGAACGTTTTGGAGGTACTTTAACTTTCCTAATTCGTATCTTCCAATGAAGCTAATAGAGCTGTGACTGAATCCGCTAAACGCGGATCTGGTATTAAGTTGGCAAATGTTGAATCGCCTCGGTAAATTGGGCTTTTTCAGATGATAAGCATTAGGAATAATGAACAGTTCAAACAGGAACGGAATGTATAAATAATGCTCACACCGTTTTTTGGCTTAAGTTGCTGAACTGAGTGCCGACACTGGGGCGCGAACTCTTTTGTGCACCGGTAGGTTTTTCACGGTATTTTTATTTATTGAACACTATGTCGAGTTTTAAGCCGCACTAATCAGAGCACAGGAGGATGTACAACTGTACTGTACCATTCCCCAAATTATTTCGAAATTGTGGTAAACTTAACTGAATTTACGTTGAAAATAATCAGAATTATCTAAAGAGCTCTAGCCATTTCAAAAGTTGCCGCCAATGTACGTCTGATCGTAAATTGTAGGCTACTATTCTGATAATCAGCGCGTATTACACTACGTAAGCGCAAATGTACCTTTGCGGAATGGACCACGTTTCAGACCGATTGGAACGAAACCTCGTTAAGGCACTCGGATGAGAGATCCGAACAGTAATGATGTAATTCCGAAATAATTGGCCATGTTACTACTGACCGCTTGACAGTCATGACCAGAGCACTACGGCTGAGAGACCATAAAGAACCGCCATTATGAGAATCGTGATGCGTGTGTAATATTGTTCTCCCTTTTGACCATAGATACTACACACTTGGATAAAAATAGGAAAATCAAGGTGTTGAAGATTTCTCATTTCAAAGATAAACCCTGAATAGTGTCTAGAGCAGAAGTGCACATGCAAACATGGTCACCGTTACATTCAACGGTAGTTCAAACAATAGATCAATTCCGGTGCTTGGTTACATTCTGTATATGGTATCTCGCAACCGGAACATGACCTTCCTTTTGCCAGCCATTATTTTTCAGCAGTCCTTTATCTGGGGGCGTTATCCTTGTCCCACCACCTCCGCTTCAGGATGATCAGGACTGCCAAATTAAGCATATTCAGGTGTTGTCCTCAAAGGCAGTCGATGATAACAGGCCCAGATTGAAAACGTGGCATAGCTCATCGATATGAACGACTGATGAGCTCTAGCGAAAGGGACAATCGTGTCCGGTGCTTTTCGAGTGTAAGTCTGAATTGAGGCCTGTGATTCAAAGGTGCAATCCAAGCATAGCCGGCCAGGCCTATTTACATCGGTCTCACACAGTACTGGCAAATAACCGTAAGGTTTATATAAATCCATTATCTATCTATTCTCCTTAGAAGTCATATAAATATAATTATGTACAGTGTAGTGCAATCAACAAACTAACTTAATGAAATGAAGGTTGCGTGTGTCTGTATATTCCAGAAGTTAACGAAATTTAGGTTGTGATATCATCATCCCAGTTTTAAAATGAGAATTTTCGTTAAAATCAGAACCACTGTTGCTAGATGCAAACTTTTAGTCGCTAGTGGGATTAGTCAGTCTTCTCGGTTCTACACGATCCGATGTCAAACACCGTGGCTCAAGGCTCATTAACCGCGAGCTAAGGTAGAAAACTGCTAGTGGACATTGCATTTCCCAACCCCTTAGGGCCTAATCAAGCACGGAGAAACTATATGGCACTGAACCGATCACAGTGCACCAGGTTTATTAAACAAAATCAGATATGTATGAATTGGACCAACCGTGGCCACACTAGGTTCATTGGTTTCTGATCTTGTTTGTCATTTTGTCATCTAGTTAGTTTGGCCCGTTTCATGCATCCCTGGAGAATTCCGTCCAGATCACTCGGTTAGGCGGGTTAACAGTGCTCCCTACGCGTAGACGATCAACTGCTCCTGGTCAATCGAATGATTTCGTCTGTTTAGATATGGCCAAGTCTCATGAGAAGGTATGCTAATTGTCTTTGCCAGTAACTTCTGGTTCCGTCTCTCCGCTCGACTGGTCGTTTAGTTGATCGTGGTCTAATTAAACCATAATCTTCTGGCTTTTGGAAATTTTTGATGATAACCGAACTGTGAAGAACGGGCCTTCTGCCGAGGTGATTCCAGTTCGGAGGCGGTCAGTGAGATCTGTTTAATCAGACAGTTGGAGTTCACCACAGAGTGGTATCATGCACTTGCAAATGTCCACAGGTGACTGGCTAATGCGTTGCCGACTAACCACTAGCCCATAAGTGAGCCCCCAGGAATCACATTATAAACATACAGCCTATGTGATCACCCTAAACTCATAGGATTTCTGAATTAATAAATTACTGAACTTAAAGTAGCAAGGTGGGTGTTGGTATCTGGCTAGTTCTTCGTCCACCCACCAGAGCCCTAGCTCGCTGCTTTGTTTCCTTGTCCACTCGAGGCCTTCACTCTGTCAGCAAATACTTTGCCTTAAGATAGGTAAACTCGAATTATCTCATTAACATTATTTTATAAGGTGCCATTGTTAGAGTCAAATGAATATTTCACTGAAGAGTACGAAGGGATCTCGTCCACTCCAAACTAACTGGTTTGTATTAATCATTCCTCTGCGGTCTTCCGATGCTTAAAGCGTTCTGAACTGCCTTTGGATATTTACATAAGATTCACGGAAATTCAGATATACAATCCCACCGCTTGCAGACTGTATAGCGCGTAGGTACTGTTGCGGGTCGCTCTTTCGAAGGCCATCGCACGTTTACTTCTCACACATGTCCCACTAAGATGACAAAGTTCAAGCGCCTTAAGTTGATTCCCAAGGAGACTTTGCCCCAACCTGTTTATTTCGGCTGGAAAGAAAATAATTTAGAAGTAACTCGTAGTCAGTTTACGCATGGGACTAAAACGGGAAATCTTTTGTCTATGGGTCTACAAAACACCATGAAGACTGTCCTCATAATGCTCAGTCTGAATCAGTAAGAAAATGTCATTATGACTTAACCAGGATAGCTTATGTTCAGTTCTTTATTGTTTCTATGGTCAAAAATTTCTGCCAATAATTTTGGTATCTTTGAATAAATCATCCCACATTTGCTAAAAGCAACTAGTGAAGCATATAACGTCAATAGGGTCACTGTACTTTAAGAGATCTCTTTATCCATCGATTAAAAATGATTGGCCACAGTAAAACTATTCGGTACAGTCATAAGTCATTCGATGCACGGTCCGAACTCTCCTGCCTCTCGGAAAGTGAGTATAGCCTACAAGCTGGTAAGAAAACAAAGATAATCAAACATTGTTGAGATATTCGGTTGAGTTAAACCTGACGAATGAATGAAACCTACCCACGTCTCTTTTTATTCGATCCATTTGCTTTATGCATTCCATCCGCACGGAATCCAAACGATAAGATATTTTGTCAACAACAGCTAACTTTCCCTCATTTAGACATCGGTGTTCTTCGTGCGGTTTCGGACAGCAGCATTTACCTCGCGTTTCCCGCACGCGTTCCACGCAACCACATCCGACCCGTTCGAACCAGCGCGCTATCTGTGTTCCTTCACACGTCTGCGGGTTACAATTTATTTTGGTTCTCACGCCATCCGGACACACTGTTTGACAAACAAAGAGAAATGAATGCTTGAGGGTTTCAAAAATTGCTGCTAAGAGGAGCCATAATGTGGAAGTCGTGATGACAATTTGTTGCAACTGTCTGGTAAAACCTTTTGTGCTGGACTTGTGCAAGCGTATCTCCTTGGCAAGAAGCTCAATAGGTTTCTGAGACGACGAACTAATCTGCTGGTCTTTGTAGTTATCCTTACCGGTGCGAGGGAAACTAATGTACAATGCTGTATTGGATCACACATGAGGCTAAACGATTACCAGTGACCAGAATAAACCATGGCCCATTTCACCAGCTGGAGAGTCGTTTGCGCCTTAAAATGTTTCTTTGATTATACGGGCAAGATATCAAAACAGAGAAAGTGCTAATGGAATATAAGCATCATCAAACAAATCTGAAACCGGGTACAAAAACCGTTTTATAAGTGAAAAAGTCGCAATAAATAGGATCAACCGATGAGGAAAATGGGAGATTTTCCCTACGCAAAATATCCACTGCACTGAACAAAGTAAATAAGCACACAAAATAAGCAGTGGTGATGAGAATATGCACCACGATTTGATGAATGCAAAATCAGGGGATGAAGTCTAACATGGACTGGTTTCATCAACTGGTTAGTTAATTTGCACCCATACCACTTCGCAAGGAAATACTTTAAGGCTATTCGGATTGACCACAAAAATAATGGGAACTGGATGAACTGGTGAGTCCGTTTCATTGGAGGCACAGAAGATCAGCTTATTCATGGGGTACGTCCGAACGAATTTCCTCGCGTAAGATGGATTAAGTCACAAATTTATACGGAAGAAATTTCAATAAACCATCCGAGTGGCAGCTTCGAGTAGCCTTGACCTAATTCCGAAATAATGTGCGAGAGGACATAAATGGATGATATATTAACTACCCGTGCGGTACACCACGAGGACTGTTGCATTTACTCGAGTAATTAGTCATTAGTTGGCTTTATAGCCGCTCGGTAATCGTACGTCCACACTAGGAATAGCGAGAACAATCAAATCGACCGAACCCAGAATCTCAGTCTGTTCAAAAAGACCGATGCAGAATTTGAGCGAGTTTGCATCATAACCAATTTGATAGCTACTCTTTTCCGTTCTTTTGTTCGGGCGACCTTGTGACTGGTCCTCCTCGTTAGTTCACCATGAAACGACCTACGCCGATTGGTCGTGTCAGCTACCCGCGGTTCATTCAGATTGACGCTGTGCGTAGGTGTCGTCCAGCCATGATTCGATCACGTAGCCAGTTGAATCACGTGGTTTTTTCTTCTGACTGTGCTTTCGGAAGACGATCAGCTTGGACACATTAGTTTATAAATGAACTTACACGATCTGTTTCCAGTGCGCATACCACAATAGTCCTTTCTCAATTGCTGGACTGCGTGCTCCATTGGCAGCTGTTTATAGGCAGATCATAATGTGCCCGAATCGACAACCGATGTAGATGAGCAAATGTAAACCAATCGGTAACCGGGATTTTATGTTCTCTAAGCCAGTAACCAATGGCATAGCTCAACCCCCACTATGATTAGATAATGACTCACTGCGTGTGTGCGTGGTCACTAATGCGACTCAACGGAGCAAATCTATGGGCCAATAGAAATAAGATATCGGTTGCATAGGGTCAGGCAACATCACAAACAGCCAATCAGAAGTCGTAGAAAACATCGTTACAACATGCTCACATCCACAGATTGGTCACAGAAGCGTGCACAGGTTGAGCTAGTGAGGCAGTTATCGATCGGATACTTTCTTAACACGGTTCATTCATGTATGGAACAGCTTGTTTCGGTTCGTGCTCTGCTAAAACAAGAATAACACCACACATTTATTAAATGCAAAGAAGTATGACTATGGCCAAGTTTTAAAAATTACGAAATTCGTAATTAATGCGAAAATAATCCATCGAACGTCTGCTGTCCCTTACAAGCTGGCAGGTCTACCTCACTAGCCGATTTTGTGTCACTGGATCTGGGAATAATTGAGTCTTCTCTGTTCATTCCATTATCACCTAATCGACCATTTTCTCTTAACTGGGCACCTGCTCGGCAATAACAACTATTAACCGATCTGGGTTCAAAATTCCTCAGTTCTGTCATGGGCTTGTGTCACAGGTTCTGAGCTGGCTATTCGCCCTGAGCGACCCTTGAAACGCCATAAAATGACTGTACCATCCATACAGCCTCTGCTGAGACGGTCCTGCACGCTGCCTACTCGTGGCGGATGTGTGATTTCACCAAAGTATAAGGGTAAAGACGAACGCTCGGGGCGTTTAACTAGACTGACTGATTTTTGGCAACTGTTCTAAGGGAAGATAGCTAGAGTCTGATACCACGCAAACCCCAAACGGCGTACGAGGCATACGCCATGGTCACTAGCATCTGTGGAGCAGAATACTGCTGGACACCGAGAATGTTAAACCCCATCCGAATGGTATATGAACTGAGCAATCAGTCACCGGCTTCCAGTGAGCCAAGATCTCCAGGTCGTTCTACTGCGCTGAAGGTTAGACGCTTTGGTTCCGTGCTCCGGATAGGGTCCCGTAAGTTGATTCTCTACTTCGGTCTGAACAACCTGGTAGTACCAGGTCCACAGAGGAAACATGGATCCCCATGGACAACGGACAATGTGGAGATGAAGAACGGAACAGCTAGCTTGTGTTGTAAATCCAATACAATTTTTCACTTTCGTGCTCTATTTTTTTGTCCATTGTCCTTCTTATTCACCTTGTTTTTCAAGGCGCATGACCTGCAGATAGATTTATGCTCTCTCTCTCACTATATATATATATATACATATATATATATATATATGCATACATATCTGGTCTGGCACGGAAATAAGACGAACAGTATTTGCTGATATCAAAAAATACTTAGTTGATATAAATATCAGACGAGGTTTTCATGACAGCATCCAAGTCGTTGAAGCTGTTGTTTTAAGTTTACTAGTGACCATGAAACAGTGGAGATTAGATTGTCCAACTGTTCTCCATGTTCCTACAAACAATCGGCTATGGCTGTCTTCATATTGCGGATTCGAGCCACTCCTGGCCTCCCAAGAACGCTCTTCACGTCTCCGTGAATTAGCGAGTCTTCTTTAACGGGTATGTACAAAAGTGATATATCGGTTACAATATTTTGCATCGCTCTATTAATGGCTAGCATATAGGGAAGAGAAGCGTGCACGTGTGAATGTTTCTTCCTGAGGTATCCACATCGAATCCACCATTGAAGCTGGACTGCCATTTTATCCGTACTGGGAAATGTCATACAGATTTTGATAGCCAAGCACCGCAGGCCATTTGCCATGCCCTTGTTGAACTTGGTTCCCCACACAAAGGTCATCTGACTTTGGACTCGATTGCCACGAGGAAAGAGAGACATGTAGCTGTGCAAGATCGGCGAAGGGTGGATGTTATATCGCATGCTGTTGACGTTTACTAACCCCTTGAGGTCAACCCGAATAGGCTAAAAGTTGTGCTGCTTGGAAGTTCGTTTTGCTAGGGTTTTGGCGCGATAAATTTGAGTTGCTGATGGGACTGAGAACGTTCGATAAAATTATCGATTCTCATAATTTTCACTGGTGTGTTTGGTTTACATCCAGCATGACAAATCACCACACCCAAACGCCAAAGGTTCTTGTGATGGAATTAGGTAAATTAAATAAATTTATTCGTGACTATTTGGCAATCTCGATTAGTTTTCTGTTTTCTCACTGCACACAAGAACTTACCAATCTTCCTCTTTAGCCACTTCTCTTCCGGTTGACAAACACCATCCTTTTTGTGATGTACAATTCGCTTTTGCAATAGTAGACCTTCGTCCATAATGCATACAGGTTTTCGAGGTTGACGATCCAAAAGACGGCAGTCTGAATGCGCGAAAGACAATAGAAGAAAATCTCACTATGCTGCAGCAATTTTTCCGATTTGTTCACTAACTATCTCAGAAAAATTTGTTACTTCTTTTTCCTTTCCAACTCATGGACAATTCAATAAGAACTGTTGATGATTTGCACCAGGGCATATTAAGCCCAGATACGCCATGCAGATGTACACAACGCAATATTGCAAACAAACTTACCGCAAGGCCTTTTCATAAGTTTCATCACCTTACGACAACGGCACCTGGATGGGTGTGGGACCCACCGTATCAGGCTATCCACAGTCCAGATACTAGTTGGACCACACTTCCCACGAAGATGTTTCGTTTCTTTTGGGCATTCTGAAAAGAGAAAGCAGACGGTGATTCTCGACAAGCGCTGCTTCTTCCCCAAGGGAGAGCATTATTTTAAACATGATTAAATTGCTCCTACGAAGAACAGTGAAGTGTGATTCTGTGAGGCGTTTGGTCATAGTTTCAACCAGATCCTTCAATGAGAGGCTAACTGGATTGGTGGCTGGAAGAAACAGGTGGAAGATATCAGCTCCCGAAGTAATTCGTATGCAAACGTTTTGTCTGCTGATATAATTCATTTACTTGAAATCTATTTGAAACGTGAAAGTTTTCGCCGAACGGCTGTCGCAAGTTGTTATTTCCCTTGGGTTAATAACATTGGTGTTGAACTTTCCCACTGGAACGGAGTTCGATGAGTCCTAAAAGGATATTGAATGCCAAGCTAGAATTTTCGATCGAATCCAAAGTACGTGCAATTTGTGACATAAGATCAAAGAAATGGGCATTTAAATCTCCCCCTTTTTGTGCTATTTGGAATGTCAGCCGTTGCACCACTTCAGGCCAGGTTCACATTTGCGCTCCCAGCAATGCCTAGTGAGTTTTAGGGCCTTGGGATGTGTAACATTCATAGAACTTATTTTCAAACATCAGTTAAATGTCTCATTTAACTGGTTTGTTTGTGCTATGCACATCGATTCTACGGCCGGAAGATTACTCAAACCGTCGACAGGATATTGGGACTGCGCCGGCCAAATCGAAATGAGCATTAAGAGTTTTAATTTTGTTGAAAACTGACTCCTTAAGCAGCGTGAACCATAGACTCATAACCATAAAACATAAAACCACTCATCATTCCTAAGAGGGATGAACTGCTGTACAAGGTAACAATCTGTCAAAACGAATATCGTCAGTTCTCTATTCCGTTTCGAATTTTTTCTATTTCTTATGAAAACGGTGTACATTGTTTTCTGCATGTATCTGGTTGTGCATTCGGCGCTAGTGGTTTCCTAACGAGCAATGTATAAGCATGATCTAGAACGGTTGTCATTCTTTAGCTGATTTCAGAATTCTTTCAAAGTATGTTTGAAAATTCATGTAGAATTAGGATTTCCACTTATGAGATAGAATAACAAGTAGACGGTCAGTGCACATCGTAACAAGGATGGGCAAACGTGCACTTGTGTCCTGGGGAAATTTTCAGATCAAACAAAAAATATGTATATTAACGGCCCCTGGGATGAAAGTCAGGAAAAAGTTGGACAATCTCTAATATTTTTGCACTATTTCAGAAATGAAGTGAGAATGAGATTGAGACAAAACTGTTCACAACTGTGTAATTTATTATTTACATTCAGTGTGAAACTGCAAAAACCAATTCGCAATTAATCGATACCTCAAAATAGATGTGAATCCGTGTATATTTGCTTTCGTTTGAAGATTTTTAAAGATCAAAGTCTGACATTCGAATACCAACATTGCATGCTTACATTTCGGACAATTTGTCGGGTTCCATGTGCCTTTTTCGTAAACTCCGAGTTCAAGAGCTAGTTCGGATTAGGGTAGTTTTTGATCTTTCAACCATATATTTACTCCGTTGGTAACGATAATCATTGGGTCAGCATAATTGACTTGCGGCAATAGCCGCAAAGCCGGTCGTACGCTCCCGGGGGAATTGTGCCCTTCCGTTCTTATTCGGAGTATAATGCTTGCAAAGTAAAACCATATTAAGGGATCCTATTATTTTTCTGAATATAAGACTTGCCCAATCGACGAAAATCTACCGATAAACCACTCAGTGATTGTTAAGTGGATTCATCATCTGTTCAAACTTCCAAAGATTCTAGTGTGTTTCTTTGGTAGAATTCAGATTTAGACTATAGTTAAATCTAGCTGAAATAGTTTTACATTTTGATGAAATACGGTGATAATTCAGAAAAAACGTCTCCGAAAATAGGCCAGAACAATTGTGTTAGAAATGAACAACTCACCCAGGGGCTTCAACTGTCGTATCTGTTGTGGTTCACAGACTCTTCTGGTTGGATCAAATTGATAAATGATGCGTACAATTTCTAGTTGGCCCGTTTCCGGGACACATCGGTTCCTTTCCTCGTTTGGATCAACGCGGGGTGGGCAACAGCACGGTCGTTTTAGCAGTTGCGGGGGTAGCCGATGGCATTGCGCATCATGAGAATCAAGTGCCCAGGTGATTCGATGAACTCGTTCCAAGCATGTCACGGGGTTGCATGATTCGACAGTTTCTTCCGGTGAAGGACAAGCTGTATTCAAATCAGGTAAGTGAAAATTGGGGGACTTTTCAGATGAGTAATCCAATTCATTGAATTTGAGCTTTGACAGGGAAGGGGCAAGTTCACTAGAATGGCTAATTAACGTACAGATAGCACTTATCCTTTTCAAAATGTTGACATAGATGCAGATGATTTGCTACTCTGTCTTGACTCCATATTGAATGGTTTGCATTACTGCTCTCACGGTAACAGCAAATTATTCCGGATGTTTATCTATCTCTGTTCGTCATCGATGAGCAGTTCAAGGGTAACAAAATTTTTATTTCTAAGTCGACAGCAATACCCTACTACCCAGTTGTATGCTAAAATCCTTTTGGTGAAAGTTCGCTGCTTCATTCTCGTGTCAAGACTGCGGTTCAGCCCTGGCAACGCAATGGACCTTTAGGACCAACGCACTCTTGAGTGATAACAAGCTACTTTTATGGGTACGTTGGACGCAGTTCACTTGTGCATGTCTTATAAACACTGAAGAACTAAAGGGTTTTTTAATAAGCGATCCGACCTAACAAAATAAAGCACATGGTAGTGAAGTACATGATCTACAGACATGCAAACAGAATCAGAGGATATTTCGATTGACTCCGCGACTAATACCAGCCATAAGACGTTTCATACCTTTCCAGCATGGTCTTTGCGAGGATGCGAAAACTATCAGTGTCGACAAATTACTATTCGTAGCAGTGCCACTTTGTGTCAGTATGCTCAGCCAGCATTCATCTCAAACGATTAAGGAACGACATATATTATACATCAGTATGGGTTTCCCACTGTCCTGCTCCATTATCCTAGGTCATAATAGAGTATGCGCATGAAAACCTACAGGCTGATGAAAAAGGTAATGAAGTGACAAGAACATGTAGACTGTGGTTGTGTTGTCTTGGAAAAGACATTGGGATAGTTGAAGGAGGCATATCGAGTGGTTTGTTTTGGTTGAAGCGCTAGTCTGAAAAATTTTGGTCAAAGTATGCAATTGGTCGACTTAATGGTAACAGGGGTGAATCAGAAATTATGACTAACCCCATAACTCATCGCATGATGCCATTTTCCCCACTCATTCTTCACCTCTTTCGGATCTGATATTCCAAAGAGTGCAGGATATACGAAATAAGGAAAGTGTCTTCGTGTTACAAATTCGATTAAAACTGGTAGAAACTATTTCAAATAAATGAGATAGCCAAACAGTGCAGTTGACTGTGACTCATTGTGTTATGCTTCAGAAGGTAGTCAGAACAGAAGTAAAGCGAGTTTGTCAGACCGGATTCGAGAAAAGCATATTTCGGCCTCCAGTTTTCGTGTCACCCAAAATGGAACGCAACTGTCGCTACTGACATCAGCTAGGGGACTGCTTTTAGTAGAACTTTGCCGCAGTTCACAGCTTACATCATATCAGAAGCTGATTACTGTCCTACATCATCATTAAATGGAGATTATTTGCGAAATTGTGACCCAGAGAGTCTTTCGAAGTCAGGGAACAAACGAATCACGGGATGAAAAAAAAATAACCCTGAAACAGGAATGACTTTGTATCGACAATGAAGCGTTTCACAATCTCGTCCTCATCCGTATCTATTTTTGCCCAACGAGACCCAGAGAAACGGAATCGTATCCATTCTTTGTGATTCGAGAGAAAAATATGTGGTGGAAACCGAAAACAACCGAGTATTGATTGCATCTTCGCGGTTCTTGAGCCCCGTTTATACTGATTACCTAAGTCGGTTTCATACAGATACCGATAGTACATCCAGAAAACTAACTCGTAAAAAAGAGGAACAAAAATCCCGGAATAAGATCATACACTTCACTTGTATTCGTGGCGTTTTACTGTTTCTACTTCTTTCTGTAAAATTTTATGTGCATGTTGTTACGTCGCTACCATGAATACTTTAAAGTGGATGTAATATATATGCATATATATACGTGTGCACGTATATATATATATATATGCATGTATATATGCCTATGCAAATATGTATATAAATATGCCATTCTTCCTTGAACTTGTATGTCCATTTATCAGGCCTGTGTCGGTGTGACCAGGCGTTTTGTTGTAAATACCTCGCGCGAATACACCCATCGAAATAGCTTTTGTATTTTTACTTGATACCAGCTCGTGTTTCCTTGTTTGCATCCCCCTATATAGATCCGATTTTAGTTACCCTGTCAATAGTTTATGCCCTTTTTGACATAAGTGACTTGTTCACTTCGATGTCTTGTGAATTTGAAATCGCCCATTTCACATTGTTGTCCGATGGTTTTGACCACAGTTCCCAAACGTTTCAACTATTGTGCCCTTGAACCCGATCTGCTTGTGGCAAGCCTGTTACTTTTAAATATCTCTAGTCCCCGAAAATGTTTGATCATTTCATCATGGCCCGATGCATTTGGTTTCAGGGTAATGTGTACAGAAATATCCCTCTCACCTGCAATGTGTATTCCCACAACTGTAAACAGTTCAACTGTTAGAAGATAAAAAGAAAACAGAAACAAGCCTTACTGGAATAACCAACTGCTCTGTTTATTGAAACTGTTAGCAGTGTGGAAGATGTGTCAGGTTTGAATCAATAAGTCGTCATATAGTCAGACGTAAAATTAAAAGGAACATTAAAAGTGCCCTTCAAAAGATATTTGTTTTACTCGATATTTAGACCAGATTATGAAGACATCTTACCACAGATTCGTTGAATTTTCTGGCCAGAAACAGAGTGACACTTGCATTGTTTCACCTGGAATCGTTCCAGTAAGACCGGTTGTTTCTTTGTTACAGCATCACATGGACCTAATGGAGTAATTTTTTGTGATGGACAAGGGGGAGATTTTAATCCTTTGCTGAGCATCACTTTGTGACATTCACCGTTCCGATATTTCCAAGCTTGTGTGAGCTGTTCAAATAGAAGAAATGAAACTTTTCAGTTAGGATCTGTTTACTATTCCTGGAGCTCATGGTACTATAAAAACCAATATATTTTTAACATATCTTCGACCATTTTTACTGACAACAGTCTCCAGTAATTGAGAGGAGCCCCGCAATATATTATTTCTACTTGCGTTAACGCGAGAACGAAGCTGGAATCAACTTCAGCTGACATAAACCCAAAGAATTTCAATAATATTGGCACTGTTTACACAAAGAAACACAACTATAGTGTACATATCACGTGTTCATTCACGAGCCATGAACTGATATTTGTTAGTTTTCTTTGCCATTGGTCTTCTACACAATATATCTTAATACCACGGTTCCCATTGGTCGTTGCATGCCTCATTTCTCCTTAATTGTCATTTATCCGTCTGAATGATATGCAGATACATTCAAAATAAAGATTTGTGCCTAGAGTGAAAATTATTTTGCTCACTACTTGCTTATGTTGATGAAAACGAGCACAAAAATCTTGGCAGTGATTCACGTGGTGCTCATCACATAATAAATGGTAACAATCTGACTTAGACACTTGGTGAAGAGGAATTATTCGTTTTCAATCATGTACAATTTGACGGAGATAGATATTTATAAATGCCGCTAAAATTATTTCCTGAAGCAACCGGTAGACAAAACTGAAGCTCTAGTTGGTTTTTGGACTGAGATTTAAGTTAGTTTCTTTTTCTGTCAGCTGTGATTGAGTAGACAGTACTGTCGTGCTTGATTGAACTCGAAGTTCGTGAGTTCGAATGCTTCCACGGCTAATCAACTATCTAAATGACCGGGACTTGTAAGCTAAAAATAATATATAGTAGCATACGACTAACAATAACAAGATTCATGACAGAAGAAAAGGATTGGTGATTGCTTTTAGTTGGGAAAACAGTGCATTATCAAATCAAATAATAGTTCGTGATACAAGTTCCCATGATTAAACCGATGCCGCTTAGTCTTGAGAATTGCCCGATCTAGGACAAGAGTTGTAAAACTCGCATCATCTTTCTTGTTCCACACATGTTGTTCTTTGAGTATAAAAGGGCAGTTTACAGCGGTGGTTTGAAGGACAAAGTTTGTTTATATCATCAGTATTTCGTTTTCACTTCAACTCATGTTTAACTACGAAGTTCTTGTTCTTACACTAAACCACTAGATCCATCGACTACGTACTTTACTGGTTAAACTAATCATTCAGTGTGACAATCGCACCGCATAGCAGACTCAATCAATCCCTCCCTCTCAGGTTATGGGCAGAAATTCCCGCAGTAGTCCGTAATGTCAGTGGATCATAACTAAATTAAATAACCTCAGAAATCAGGTGAAATTTGTGACCGCTACGAAAGTCATAGTGTGACTGGGACAGGAGTTTTATCAGGAATGGTGCAAATAAAAGTGAAGAATGAAATATTTCAGTTTATTTCGATTCAACTGGACATCGCACCATAAGAGATAAAAGGACAATTTCAGTGTTTCATGTAAACTTAAGATGTCATCATATTTTTAGGGAAAACAATGGAGCATTCGGCGACACTGTGGTATGCTCTCGGTTGATTGTTACTTCGAAAATGATGAAACAGTTCATAGCTGTCTATTAACTGGTCAAAGTCCTAGAGATTAAAGAAGTATTGAAAATTTCGAACCAGTCAGTCGTCGAGATTCCGTACTCATTGGGTGGAAGCATACTGGTTTCATTCTCATCGCTTGCAGTTCAGGGAGTAATTTATTCATATATATTACCCTTATATTTGATCTAGATAATTAGTTTTACCATACTAATATCCTTAATTATGATATCTCCGTATTCTGGATGTGCAACGTAATTGGATTCGGAGAATAAGAACTCACTAGGACAAAGTCTCCATTTGGTTGACAGATACGCTTGGTTCGTACAATCCTATTACTACAGCAACAGGTTTCAAATCGTCGTGGTTTTTGTTGAACGCACTGGCAACCCACTCGAATCCATCGTGGCCCGAGTACCGGACGGAGACAGGTTTTTCGATTACAAGGTATTGTCTGTTCTTGAAACTGGGCTTCCGCTGGCGGACATTTCGTTGGAACCCTGGTCAGACTGGTCCTTTCGGCACAATGTCCATTCACCAAACTGAGTTGAGGGTGAAATTATGTAAGACGATGGGTTCTACAAAATGCTTTGGTAAAACATCGGTGGTTCCATTGCGAGCAGATATTATTATACACAGTAACAGGACGATTTACGGAAATCAAATTGAATATAGTGTAGTTCTTTGCCCTGAGCACAACGTTCTGCGTGAATGCTCGGTTGGACTGCTATTTGTTCATTCCCATGAACTAAACCAGTCATTGCTTAAGTCTGCAATATCTTACCGCTCGCTACCTGAGTGCATATATCTTCCGGGCTTGCTTGTCGGGTTCTGATTTTATGGATCCATTGCCATTTTTGTTTTCAGCTTACTTTTAACTAACAGTATTTTATTTTACACTAGTAGGGGATTTGATATAATTTTCCAAATGATTTATCATACAGTGTCAAAACGCAACTTGTAGTGTTTATTTTCGATGAACTGTTCGGAATCAACGCGACCAAGGTAATGACTAAGGTGTTCGATTCACAATCCTTTGTCCTGGATTCGCCCCCTGGTTCTGTCTAGATGGACATGCATTGGCGATGATTCCTAACAAGAAGGAAACAGCTATACAGTGGTTTCGTGATTTCCAATGACAAGTTCAATGTCGCCAGTGTAGGACACATCACTTGGGAAACTTGGTATTAAAATTTAGATGCCAAATTATTTGATCTGTTGCCGGTTACAGTGACCACTAAGAGCAGGTTCGGAAAAAATAGTAAGAAACTGCAGTCACCAGCCCCTTAACAAGTTCCGATTCTTATGTAGGACTACGTTAATGTACTGAATACTCCTCATATTTGTTCGTTCCTCTGCTGATAAGTCAGATCACAGATCAAGCGTTCATTGTCATCTACCTGTCAAGCAATTGTTATGTGTTACAACTTACTTGTATCAAGCAAACAGTATTCTGTACGAGTCACCCAACAAGAGAACTGAGAAATTCGAATAAGAACTGAATAAGAATTAGAAGTTTGAACTAGTATTTTATGTACTTAAATGCAAATTGATATAAATCAAGCAATATTGTTGATCGTCCTCTGAGTTGTCATCGCAACTTCATATCCTCCTCCGTTCTTAGACAATCAAGCAGCTGGGAGAGGGAGAAAGACGGTGCATTATTTTGATGCAAATAAATCGGAAACAGAGTTTTTAGGGACGGTTTAACTGATTATTTTCATCATCATTATCATTACCATTGATGTGTTTTTGCTGTGGTCATTATCAGCCAGATCATAATAATCCGAGTCATCACGAACAATTTTCATTGGTTTCACGCCCACCAACAGGTAGTCAAAGATCGCCGATTGTTTGGGCGATTTCCTTTGAATATTTTCCCTATTCCGTTTAGTTTAGGGAGTGATTTGGTCGCATTAATTGCTGGTATATAAATACCCGCACTCAGTGCACTGACATTTAGGATTGCCGCATGACCAGTATTCCTTAAGAGGAGACTGCACTTGGACGGATGAGAGATGGAAATACAGCAGGAGCAGGAGGGGGATAATTGAAAAAATTGCCCTCATTGTTCATCAGTCTATAAGCTCAGTACTGCTTACTCATAGGACACTTGTTTCGTTTCCACAACACCGAGATCCTCGAGACACTGACTTCCGAGTGTAACTGATGGGGGACAACAGCATCGCTCCTGACGAACCGTTTCCAGACGTTTACACTGGCAATCTTCCACAATGTATCGGATGTGTCGAACAGTTTGCAAGCAAGTTCCACGCGCGTCGCATGTTTCTCGGATCTTATGCGGTTGTGGACACTCTGGATGTCGAGAATTCAAAATGACCGCATTTTGAAATTTGGTAGGCGTATAATTTCTACTGCAATAAAATCACAAAACTAACCAGAATTGTATCCCAGTGCATAATTTCAGGATATCAGTTTGAAGCCAACCAAAGTACTCACTCAATTTTCCGCGTCCACAGATCAAGTAGTATCCGGAGGGTCAGCTTATTCCCGCATTTCAAACTACTTTGTGAAATCAGAAAGAAACAATAGGGATAAAACATTTCTCTGATACTGATTATGATATGCACTGACCAGTCAATCCAATTTCCATTTTTGTGGTAGGCAAGATCGACTCCATTAGTTGTACTGCGTGTTTAGCTTACTGATGGGATACGTTTCATGCTTTACATTTGTGGTTTGTGCGGAATTGCTGTCCTAGTCCTAGAAAAAATTCAGAGAAAGCCAACCGGACCATCGGTGACCACACACACCCTAGAAGAGGAGAAACTATGAATGTGTATCCACTAATCAATGGGCACGATTTACTGTTTTCCTTGAGTATCGTCGTTTGCCAACGGCAATGTGAGATCGCGTAGTGATTGATTGACCAGGGATAAAGAACACTGAAGAAAACGGATGATTGGATGACCATTGATGAGGTGTAGCAAAAAGAACCATCCGCAGGACCCTGATGTCAGCCGGCCGGCGTTGGCTACCTAAAATATGTCCTGGATTTCCAGATTATCAGAAAGTCCACTAAGTCGAGAAATAGCTCGAAAAGCAAACGAATGTAAACCAATGAGATCGTAGGGATTTGCAGATTTATCTAAGTGTTATGTGAATGGAGTACTGTTTCCACCTATGAGAATATTTATCTTAATGAACTGTCTTCTTTATTCTCGCGAGATTTATTTGCAACGGATGATGATAGGTTCGAAGGATGACAACCGAATCTCGACAATCATTTGCGAAGATATACTGAACTGACAATTTGTGAATTACTGCGATTCAGTGGTTACCCAAGGATGACCTTACTGAAGATAAACTATCAAATTCTGGTTAACTCAGTTTCATTAATCTCTTTCTGGCCGTATTTGATGGAATATTGTTAAATCAAATTCAGAGTAAATCGGTTAAAACAGATCAATAAAACTTGACTCCTTTCGTAAACGATGTGACCATAATTGTTCAAAGTAGCCATTTTTTGTAGATTCTTGTCATTTTATTATTTCCAAAGGATATACGGAGTGCATCGAAAAAATGACCCGCTATTTATTGTTTTACGGGAGTAGATTTTTATCAGTAACACAGTGTTGCCCATGGTAGCACTAATGAGCCGACCTCCTGACCGTTACGGACAAACTTTCTCAAGTCAGTTGTCAGTCTGGAGTAAAAACCGTTCTAATCGATCCTGAGTAAAGCTTTGGTTAGTCCTCTGAATCAGGTCGAAAATAACATGCGCTAACAGGCCTGGTGAAACAGGTTCACGAATTCACATTTTCATTTACATAAAAACCCCTCGTACTTCATAATCTCAAGCATTCCAGGTTGCATGAAACATGACACAGCTAAAAGGTACTATTGCATACTGAAAGCTGAACTGGTGTTTGATAACAAACTCCAATCAATAAATCTCAGTATAGGATGAATTCAGTGACAGCGAATTGAGTAACAAAGTTACACTGATAACCGAAATCATAAGTTATTGGTGTCCATCCGAACGTCGATATTTGCTGCTGTCTGGTATCTTAATGACCCGATCACTTTATCTGACCAAATCAGTTATTAGACCAATGTGAATTATTTTCTGTGGTTTTTCACATTATTTTTCACTTGTCAGAAACAATCGAACCTAGTCGGTGGTGATAGCGCGAGTGTGAAGACTGTAGATTCATATCTTTTCATAGCTACCCACTCCGTATTTCGATGGGTTGGAAATTTGTGACACATTTTTGCGGAAATATTGTGCATTTGTCACATTAAAAATAAAATAATAAGAAAACAAAACAATACTTGAAAGACAATTGCTCTTTGTTGTGTGTTGTATTGTCATCGTTCGCATGCATTCGCAGTTAATTGCCATTGCCATTGCTTCAGCTGATACGCTAACTCGTGAGCAGCGTAGATGAAGCATACAAACGTACGCGCACACACACACACACACACGCACACATAAACAAACAATCGTGCCAACTCGCTTCCTGTATCCAACTAAGCCACAGATAGGCACAAACATGAGTTACTGGCGGGACAGTAAGTGATCGTGCCGACCATTCGTATATACACGAACCCGTTTTTTAGTAAACAAAAAGTCATCTTCGGTCTACTGCGACCGAACCTAATGCAGTGGCATTGCCTGCGTCGTCTATCTGTGCTTACCTAGCCAGCACGACAATGACGGTGTACCACTTTACCATTTCGCGCTGCCTAATTGTACTCTTTTGCTTTTGCCTGCCCGGAGTCGTCTGCATTATCATGACATTCTGAAGTATGATATTTTTGGTTTATATGAATAACTTACTGCGGCATTGACGTTGGATAAAGTTCTCCTTGACGCATCTACGATTTTCTTGATCAAATTTGTACACCTCACGCACACTGACATCACAGTTGCCAACACAGACTGTTCGAAGAGTTGGCTTCTCGGCGCAACCTACAAGAATATTTGTGGAGAGTAAAAAATGCCCGAATGGAAAATGCTAATCTTAATCAAATTTTGTCGTGATTGTCAGACACGGATTACACTTTGGGAGATTATGGTTTATAGACTTGGTTTTACCGCTTACAGCATTCTTTTTCCCCACGTAGAATTTGATAGGGTTTGCAAGCACATGTGAGAGGGTCGACCCGCCAACCCAATTCGAATATAGGCTGACGACAGGTGTCAAGCCGACATTCTCCAAACCGAGTTTCCACTTTTATCGGACAGGCTTTGAGTGTTTTTTTTGATGAAGTGAACGAGTGAATACAGAAAATGGGGGAAGGGGAAGTAAGAAGCAAAAGGTAAATGGGGAATCTCCCAATGGACCGAAAAATCGTCAGTACAGGTTACACTTACAATCATATGCAAGGTGGCTGAGAAATGTTTACCAGTTAAAATTACGGACGTTTATCATACGTTCGCTGTCATGGGTAGTAACTCGTGGGCATACTGTCAATCTTCGTGCAGTGTCAACAAAGGAGGAATGAAGGACATAGTACGACATTCAGATTGGATCACATTGTGACACTTTTAGAAGACCGGAAAATTTGACCATTTTTTGGTATGCTCGTCTTTCGGAAGAACCAGTCACGCCCAAGAAATTACTGTACACGAGGAAGGCGCTACCAATGACGTCCACATTCATGTTTCTCGCATTGGTCGGACCTAATCCGTCAACTGATGATGGATACGATGAAAGTTCATCGGTTTTTTACTCCATTCTACTCCAAAATAAGATGGAATGAGTGATGTAGGTTGCAATTTCACTAGTCCAACAGCCCAACTATTTTGTTTCATTCACACATACCTGAGATAGCACTCTGTTTGTATTAGACTCATGGCCACAATTTAACCGACTGGACAAAAGTGCGACTTGTTGGACAAACAAAGACACAGCTCGGAGTCGATCAGAATCAGTGAAATGCACACAAAAAGGCTTTAAGGTTGTTCACAAAGCAATGATAAAAACAACAAATCTCGCAGATTAAAGACAGAAGTATGGCCAACAATAACATCCTGAATACATGCACATTTGGATCAGTCCATTCACAAATGATGAAAAAGATAGAGGCCCACAGGCAGAAAGCTGATAGGTTCGGAATAAGAATCGGATGACACGGTGCTGTTGCATGTAAGTTAACTGGATTTAAACAGTGTCCAATAAAATGTCCCTGATTCATGTGATTCGTCCTACATGTATTTGGACACATTTGTCTAATTACCGGATAAGTGGTATCCGACAGGATAGTGTGTATGCGGCCAGACAGCATGCGTTGTATATATGGGACCACTGATATTCAGCTTAAGACAATATCACCCGTTTTTATTGAATGAGGGATGATCTAGACTCGTGATAATAGTCATATCTCCGTACTTCAGAAACGATCAGCTTCAGCGAGAAGCAGACTAGGGGAAGATGGAGAGTAGGAATATGATGCATTACACTCCCAATACAATAAAGGTAGGCAAAAGGAGCCTCGGAAAATGAAACTAACAGTATCCGAACGACCAAGGTCATGTATCTTCCCCAGGGAGTGGGTGACACAAGATACTTTCTGACGGGAACACATGTAACTACAATGAGTCATGATATCAAATGACTATGATTTTACAATGAAAATGCACGTCTTCATCAAGCCAGAGTCACTAGGAGAATGCCGAAGAGATGAGATCTTTCCCATCGCCTCTTAAATCCTCCAATCTAAACCAAACGAGGGAAACAAATGAGACTGTTTGAAAAGGGCAATCATAGTGACTAGAAACGTCGAAAGCGTTTGAAGTTTGTGAAGTGTTCTAGAATAGATATTAGGTGAAACATTAGTTGTTTTTATCGACGAAGTGATAAGCACAAAGTTAACAGCATTTGGGGATTTCGACGCAAAAAGCAATCTTCCATTATTTGCACCTCATTTCTCTACAATTCTCATAATCGTCTTACTAATAGATGTGGTTGCGGTTAACACAAAAATCACTCCCTCTATGAAGGCCTTTTGGCGCTATCAGTTGCGTACTTACGTATTTTGAATTTACCCGGTTGTTTTAAGCTTATGTGTAGGTGCTGTGGTTGA
Organism: Fasciolopsis buskii; assembly: GCA_008360955.1. Taxonomy (NCBI): domain Eukaryota; kingdom Metazoa; phylum Platyhelminthes; class Trematoda; order Plagiorchiida; family Fasciolidae; genus Fasciolopsis; species Fasciolopsis buskii. The sequence goes on along the minus strand of LUCM01004306.1, from coordinate 90,164 downwards.
AAGTGTGTCATATTTCCTGGCAACTTTCACTCGCATGTGATTTGAGTTTCCCAATAACATCAGAGGCTTAGTTCAAGTTTGACGACCATCAGGGGCAACTTTGTGCGTTCTGGTTCTGGTTGATGCATCGAGTAGTCAGAAGTGAAGTGAACGAACAGGGAATAAAGAAATCTATCTAACGAAAAAGAATTACATAGGTGAGGATAGGTTTTTGACCCAAGAACGCTGACTGGATCGCACAACCATAGCAACCAATTTCCCTAGTTGGAGGATTTCGCAACCTGCAAACGGGAGTCTAACTTGAGTGATTCCGTATAGTTCACAGGTTAGACGTTTCGTATCTTTTCACTACTTCATGAATTAACCAATATAACCCATATGTTAACCGCCAGTGGTTTCGGTCGTTGCATATCGTTCGATCGCAAAGGTTAGACTCTTGAGCTGAATGCGAGAAATAAGTTGATTGTTAATGAGTACACTTGATCTCTGATAGATAGTCGGATATTACGGCAACGGTACAGGTACCTCTAACTGGCAAAAGTTATTCGCGCTTTTTGTATCTGATGCACAACCATTTCTTGAAAGTACCCAACAGACCAAATAACAGAAATGATCTACTTCACCTAACACATCGCTGAAAGGTCAATCTCAATTTTTGAGCAATCAAAACCTAGAACAGGATTTCACGTTCAAAAATTCAAAATGTATCCCAAATGTCCTTGCAGTGTGAAAGATTGTGTTCTGAAATTTTCGTAACTTTCCCGGGTATCCATTCCACAGAATAAAACATCGACCGCATATTCCAAGACAGACCGAAAGAATTGTAATCGATGGCTTGAACGTGGTAAAATTTATCCTACGTAGTACTTGACTAGTGTGCCTAATGCGGACCTAATTCACTTTTGAAGGTCTGAAATTTGGTTCTGCAAAATTTTCGACTTTTTCTCCTCTTGTTTATCCTGGACAGTCTGCAGGACTTCCCTATCTAGTTAGTGATGACTACTCACAATTTCAAATAGTCCTTCTTTATATTTTCATCTAGTATTTCTTTTAATAATGAAACACCAAAGTACACTATTTTTAGGAAGGTGATCGCAGCAAACAAAGGGCTGCCAAATGAAGAAGTTGACCAGGGTTGAGGTGGGCGGGGGTGGAAACAATCAAATCCTCGATCTTCAGTTTCAAACGCCGAGGTCAACGTCGGCCTATCTACCACTTGATTGATGATTCATCCGGTGAAAATAAGGTGCAACTAAAAAGCCAGTGATGTCATTGACTGGGTTTGAATCCTTGCAGGGTCGAAAACCTTTCACGTCTGAACAAATTCAATATACTTTTCTTTCTATACTATCAATGTTTGTATCTTTTACCGACGAAACGGAAGTGTGCATTACTGTCAGAAACAGGAATGTAGCCAACTAATTGTGGGCCGACGAATGGAAATGTGATACGTTTGCGAGGTGCTTCTAGTCTGAGGAATCATGTTCAAATCTTGTTGACTGCCAAGGCTAGAAAATTTCGACTCATTATGGTAACCATTGTGGTCCATACAGGCTCGCAATTCAAGTGAATGTCAGATACTCGTATACGGAACGGTATCTACACGCTACCTGCGCACTAGGTGGAGTCATGTGAAAATATATTATCCAAGAAAAACGTCGAGAAGGAAATTTTACTTGGGGCTAATGCACAATGAAACTTCTTCACAGAATGTTGGTAAACACCTGACAGCTTACCAATTGGATTTGATTTCCTTTGTGATAGCCTGAAACAACGACCATTCTTCCACTCAAATTTATGTGTAATAGTATCCAGCATACCAAGATGACAAAGTTTTTCTTCTTGTAGCTGTTTCGAGCAGCCTGGGTACACAGAGAGATGGACATTTAAAATGTGTATGAATATTTATTTTTGTAATGTAAATAGTTCAAATGTAACGGATTATTTCAAATAAATTCACATGACGCCATTAATTGGGTGAATGTAAAATCTATCCGTGTTGCCTGAGCGCACACTGGAATCGTATAAATCTAAATTTTGATGGATTCTGCTCCACATGGTAATACTTGTACTTTTCATTGCAATCGACGCTTTGGTTTGTGTTGACTGAATGAAGAAATTTACTGGATACATGAGCTCATCACAGTCGGGCAACACTAACTTTATCTCGACGTGTTACACCATAGGCTAGATGGGGTCTTCACAATTTTCGTTCATTTTCCTTCTTCGGTAAACAGTTATAGTGACATAATATCAGAGAACTGATTCAGTGTTCATCTGGAAACTATAGTTAGGAGTCGAAAGAATGACTGGTCTTAATCAGTCAGAATAAATTGTTGACAGTGTAATGTCTTGTGCTTGCCATCAGCAGTGGTCTGTTGCCGGCCGACTCATTTTATGGAACTGGACTGATCGGAACTTGATCAATGTTCAACTTTTAATCTGCCTGTTTTGATGGATATTTCTACAGACCACAGCAGTTATTTCCACCGCGACAAATGATCGTCGATCTCGAACTCATTTTTGGTTTCTATTTACTGTTAATCGGCAGGATGTCCCTTATCTTTTTCTTTGTGAAAAGTATGGTCGATTATTAGGATCAATAGTTGAGCGACCAAAATAAAATCAAATCCTATTTTGCTTTGCTTCGTCTATCCACAACTTAAGGTGTCTACATCCCTTTTTCATGTGTTTAAACCCAATTCCTGCCAATTTCGTAGCAAGCGCTAACGACCTTTATGTTGTATGTGCCAACAGGCTACTCTTTTGATTTCCATGTTGTTTGGTTGATAAGTTATTACCGAATTCTTTCGAAGAATTCCTTGTCATCTTAGCCATTTTGTTAGTTGTCCACAGACCGATAGCAGAAATGATTAGGAATCCTCTGACGCGTAGACAATCCGAATTCTTAATGCAATTACTTAGCATAATAATCCGCACCACATTTATATTTCGCTGTTTTGCTCCTACTTCGGAAACCCTGAGAAATTCAAAAAAGGGACTAAACAGCAGTCAATTTCGCGATTTTATTCATTTGCTGTTTCACATTGTGTAAATCCAGCTGGGCTGTGTGCAACGTTTCACCTCATTACTATTGACAAACTTTAGTACCCAAACAGAGTGGCTATTGCTTACTAATAAGTGATTTTTTCATAATCTCTGTCATTTAGCTTTGTAATTATACAGGAAGAGTACTCACAACATGTCCTCGAAGCAAGAACCTTCTCAGTCAAAACACAGCGACAATTTCTGCGTTCGTAATATGGCATAACAAAACGCTGTTGGCATGTAGTTCGGTCACATTTGGTCCAATGGGGGTTTGGTAGACGTGGATATGTGTTGCAATCTAAAAAAGAAAGAAACACCAATGATACAGTCATGCGACAAGAATAGACGAGAGCTTTGTTGATTACGTGCGCCAAAGTACATAAACTCGGGGAAGCATACTGGGAGTAATTTGTTTCTAAAAATGCCGTCTGTTATTACCAAATAGTTGAACTTCTTCATATGATCGAATGAGAAGAGCATGAATGATAACAGTAGACGGAATGAGATTGCATCCCGTATGTGCGAGACCTATTGAAGTGGATGTTTGGGAGCATACTCAATGTCCGGATGTCTTTTCGCTAGTCAGCCCCTCTCGCCTCTAGATCGGTATCGTCGACTCCTGCTAACTCAAATTAGAACAACTAATCTGGTGCGGAATAAAATCTCACTTTATCCAATGAAAACATCACGTATTTGTGGAACGTTCGTTTTATAATTGCGTTTGAGACCACTATTCACCTGATCGGTGGTCTGAGTCATGTGTTGACCGACTCACCTCGTTTGACGCAGTCCATTTGATTTAGTGCGTCGTTTTGCTGTCAGGACTATCCGCACTGATTGGTTGATGCCGCTCACGGTATGACATCCGTATTCTCGCATCCCTAGTTCGCCTGTCTGCCGGCACTGGGTAGCCAATGAGATAACGTGCAGTTTGCACGTGTCCGTCTTCCGCCTTGATCGAATTGCACACATGCCAGTGCACTGGTTACAAATTGCGTACCACGACCCACCCTCACGAGGGCACCGATAACCGACAGGACAGATCTATCACACTCAGGCGCACTGTTGTTCACAGTGGAATGTCTCAGCAGTGCAGGTTTTCAACTTATTGACATTTTTATTGCTCCACTTCTCACAGTAATCACACGACAAGGTAAACTATTTACAGTAACAGGCTGCGCCCAACTGGAGAGTGTCAGTGAGGGTAGGAGGATTAGAACTCGTGACTTTCAAGTTAAGGCTTATTAATAGTCGTCTATCGAAATTGCGCATCCTCATGTATGTGAAAAAAGTGAGTAGGATTGTTTGAAACGTGAAGTGGAAGACAGACTCCCGTAAACACTCGATGAAAACGGAATTATTGTCTGACGGAAGAACAGGAGTAAAAAAATCCTTAAAATTTTGCAAAACTACCTTTTTACAGGATGTCGGCAGAAACGGTGCTTTCTCACCCGGTCGGTAAGCCGGTATGTGACATCACCACGACGAAAGTGTGTGGAGAGCCACAATGTCATTGGATGTGCAAACGGCTTGGGCTCATGATAACAAGATAAATTCACACGACAGGCAATCACCACGGGGACGTGGGCTATTGGACTACTGTCGGTCAAAGGTTTCCCCATTTAAACAAAGAGGAGTGTGCTTCACTTTAACAGAAGAAAGCTAATCTCACTTGTCAGCTATTTGCATGTGCCTACGGGGAGATTTTTTGTCCTCCACGTGTAGTAAACCTATAGTCCATGTAATGAAGCGATTGTAAACGGGACCAAAATTGGCCAACTGCGAGTGATACTTACTTACCGACTTGTTTAAAAACATTCTGGACTTTCGGTACACATTTGTGTCCACAACGCTGTACCTCAGCCGCGTAGTAAGTAATCGTTCCGACGAGATTTTTATCCTTTTGACATTTGACATCCATGGTCGGCTTTGGACAACCTAAAGAAGAATCTACGATTGAGTTTTATTCATAAAATTTGCTTGCTAGCAGTAAAACACTAAAATGAAAAGTATAGTTTCAGGATTTTCACATTTCGAATCTTACCACATTTTAAGAATAAAGCCAAGTTTCGCAAACGCAACTTGACCGATTGCCTTACTGAGTCTATTCACAGCTGGAAGTGAAATAGCTAATTGGTAATACCAGCATAGCTAGACCAATTCAGGCTGGGAAGTAATCCACTAAAGTTTAGAGAATCTACTTTTCTTTCCGTGTACGCGAATGGCAGTAGATTCCAGCGTGAATTTGTGGCCTTCATTTATCCTGTGATGAAAGACAATTTTGTATTCTGAAGCGATTAAAGTCACACTGCAAGTTGCGAACCACAAGATGAAATTCCAAAGCTTTTGTTGCACCACAGAGAGCACTCATTCGTTGGAATAACTCATGTCTACAAAACGTTCTTGTACATGTTAGACTTACTGACTGACTACTGCTCAACAACGGGACAAAAATCCATATTGGGAGAAGATTACGGAGGACAGAAAGACTCACGGGGAAGCTGGAAAACCATAACGAATTACCCAACAAGCAGTAAGACGTATCAAACGGAGAGCTACAAAGTAGTGTTGACCAGGACATTCGGATCAGTACAGGCATGGATGACAGAGTGGGAGAAGCACTTCTCGCCATGAAACGGAAAAAAGGATTGTTTCTTATCTGATTACAAACTACCGACCATTCTTATTTGAAATCGCCGGTAATCAGTCGCGTCTGTCGTTTATCACCTGTCGCCTCTTTACACTAGATCCAATGACACCACGGGAGTCAGACCAACACAAATCCAGTTTTATTACAAAAAATCTTGGATATATGTAGGAATAATGATTATATATCCACTAATGCGTGACTGGCGTAAATGTCGTCGGGTTTTGCAGTCATCACCTAATTTGACTGCTGCTTTAGCTAACTTTCAGGCTGATGTAGATAGAGATACATTAAGGTGAAAACTGGGCTGCTGATGAGAAGTGGCTGACACACTCACCAAACGATCCATTCAACAGGGATTCACCGTTTTGGCGCATGTGATCTAAGCCAAAATGAGGCTCATAGACAAAACGGGCTTCGATGGCCTGTGTGTGTGTGTGTGTGTGTGTGTGTGTGTGGCTGAATTAGTGCTTTTAGTTCACTATCTTTCGTCTACATTCTATCGTCAGCCCGCGTATATATCCCGGCTTGCATCGAGTGTCACTGCGTCGATGTGTTGTTATGGTGTCGTGGTTCTGTCTGTTCTTTTTGTGAACTACCAACTATGCAAAGAAGTTTCACTGGAACATGGCACCAGTAACTGTGTCCGAAAAATTTGAGCTGATCGCAGGCCAGGTTAGTACATATCTAGTAAATCCCATGAAGTTTCAGTTACTGACGATACCATCAGTAGTAACATTGAGATTGCGGATTACCACCGTGAAATTCGGAGCCGTAAGTTCCATAGTCCGGAGTTCGTTAGCGGTGATTACAGAGCACGCGTGCCACAAAAGTAGGTCCCAGTCTAAGGCAGCACGTGGAGTTCCCACTAATTTTACACTATACAGTAACACAAAATCCGTTAGTGCGATAGAATAATACTTATGAAAGTCAATGAGTATCACTTCTTTCTGGTGTCAGTGTTGTGACTGTTCGGTTGTATCGATACTATTTGGAAATTGCCTTCTGTTGACGACAAAAATTGCTTACCACAACAAGTGCAACGTCTAGCCTCGGCCAAGGTCCATCTACAGGCGCATCGAGTTGGGTCGTATTTGCGGACAAATACCTCGAGTTTGAGCGTACACGTGGCCAGATCGCATGCAGATTGACGATAACGATGAAACAGAGAACTGTGCGGAGCCTGGCTGGTCAGCTCCGGTGGATAATCGCAATGGGGTCGGATATCGCGCTCTTGGACAATTCGCTCGCAAGTTACCATCTTGGGATTCAGGCGGAACCGGATATGCTGTGCAAGTGACAATTTGTAAACAAAACAAAGAGAGTAGAGAAATATCCGCTTCATTGGTAATTTTCAAGTGAAAATATAAGTATATGAAAGACGTAAATGCAATGTGAACATGAACCAGACGAACACTACAGATTTCTCCGTCGTTTTACCGTTTCTAGCCATCGTTTACCACCCGCGAACTGTTTTGAGCAGGCATGAACTATGCTATCGTAAACAGACGTATTTGGACAACGCATACTCCAAACGAGCTCGCTACATTTAAATCGTGTGACCAAGTAAAGTGAGTTGATAATTTAGCTCCGTTGTTGTCAGCAGATGCAAATTTGATGAGGAAATATCTGCTTATTCCTGCCCATGTGATGGCTGCCAAAACAGCTTTGGGCTACAAAACGGTGGAAGAATAGCGACAAGGAAATACAGGTGGACAAGGCAATGATGTGTTTGTACGGACATCGTCGCATCATCGTGTTGATAACACACCTGGCTGATAAATTCAGAAGTTTAAGTAACTAAACAATTCAAGCCTTATTTTCAGTCAAGAACTCCCGACCGTTTGATAGCTACTATCATCTATGGAACAGTGATTAGTCTTTTCCTTTTAAACCAAATCAAAGTTTCTTCTGGCAGCACAGCAGAACTGCTTTCGTCAAACGGTCAAACGGATGTAGATTTGGTGGTTGCGTACCATCTGCAGTACTATCCCGTTTTTGCATGTACGACTGGTTTCCTTGGGAGGACATTGACAAAAATGAATGGACGGCGTGCGGCGTTCAATGGCACACGCTTTTCGAAGCGGATCCCAAATCCGCTCGACAACCATCTCTTCCCATGAAGCACGTTGACCGTCGCATGATCCATCATTGATTATCATTGTTGGACAGCCTGAAAAGAAAGGAAAACGGATGTTAGTAGGCTAAAATAAGGAAAGCTCTGCCAAATGGCTGCTCAATTCGAAAACAGGAACAACAGATAGACATATGAATAAATATTGGAATGAAAAAAAGTCGTATTAATAAAGAATAGACTCTGTGCGGGTGAAAAAAACCAACTACCTAAATTATTTATTGTTTTAATTCTTAGTTTTTGTGGCATACCGACTTCCCAGCAGTTTTACATTTTTTTCAAATACAATCCAACGGAAAAAGCCAGCTGTATGTCAGCTGGTGATAAAATAATCACTCAGTATTCCAGAACAACTCGTGAGGACATAAAAACTGAAGTCGTCATCTTTATGCCTGTCAAAACGACCGAAACGGAACGTCCCAGAAAATCTAATAGCTACCGCGTTCAGCCGAGAGTATTTTAACTGGGGCATGGCTCTCAATCATGACGTGTTGCGTATGCGCGGATGATATTTTTAGATGATCCAGGCAAATACGTCCCACAAATTCATCCAGGGCGAGTTGTTGCGGCTGGTAACCTTGAAATGACTTTTTTCGTTTCAGTTTATATCTCACGGGCCCGAGGATTCAAAGTAATGTGACCGAAGGATGATGGGCGAGCAAGTATAATGTAGTAAATAATGGTAATTATATATTTAATTAAAAATCGAGATATTTGTGCTCATACACATATACTAAACGTAATTAGTATCTGGGTGAGTGGATAAAATTGCCTTGGAAGCACAGGACCAGTTTCGAGGTCATTGCTGTTCGTCAGAAATATGCAACCAATACTGCTTCAGTTCAGTCATCTCCATACCTGCACAATCCAAACTGATACCTGTCACCAGAATCTAAGTTTTATCTTCAGAGGTAAGCATGAGTACTCGCCGTTGACGAGCCCATAGAAGCAGCACAACTATTGAGCATTATTTGTCAGCTGATCTAGGCCAACCTTAAGAACGAAAACAGAATGGTGCTAGAATACGCATTAAACCTAAGTAGTACGCGGATAGGTGAATAATACGGATATATATGTATATGCGAATGAGCTGCAAATAAATCCTAACGTGTTCACATCTGTTTGATTTTTCTTTAGCCTTTCGACTGACTAGTCCGTAGTGGAGGCAATGCGTGTTGTTGTTTCCACTCCGTAGTGGAGTATCACACGGAAATGCTAGGTAATAATTTCATACACATTTATCATGTCATGCTAAGGCGTCCCGCTTTATTGACACATTGTTTTTCACTGACAGGTAAGTCTTCGGGTAGCACCATCACTTCTCTAAGTAAAACTAAATGAACATAAAAAAGGAGACGAGAGATGCTTACGGCAATCACGCATCACTTTTCGCCCTCGCTTTTTGCATGCACAACCATTTGGATCTCGAAATTGTTCAATCAAAGTTTCCGACATTTTCCCGTTGACGCACTGACCACGAATAACACGGACTTTGGGCTTGCACGCTACGAACGGAACACACGAAGAAGTTAATTGAAGCGTAACAATACAAGTTTGTTCATCGGACGTCAGATAGAAACAAACTAAAGGAAAGGCGATCAGTCAGTGTTATATGAACTATCACTAACATATTCTACCTAATATTCACACAGACTTGTTGATGTTCGTTAGAAGCATACAATCACTACACATTTCCTCAAATCCTGCACTGCGAAATTGCGCCAGATCCTCGCAGGATAGAAAATGGGATGGGACATCGAATCAATTCGTTTAATTAAGGATAAATTGTGTACTTCGGCCGCTATGGCCAACCTTGCCGTGATTCGAAAGGAAGCTTTCGTAGATGTATTGTGCAAAACAGTAAAAACAGCACATAGATCCACGTTGAAACCAGCGTCAATTTCCAACATGGTTTAGACGCACAGAAACGCAGAATGTTCCTATCTGGTCAAAGGTTTAAGTCCAAAATTAGCAGCTCATTTATACGAGTTTCATTCTGGTAAAAGAGAAATCTAAGCTGTGTAAATATCAGGACCGAGTGACGTATGGAGTGTATAAAAAATCGAGAAGCCATTTATTGGTTTTTATTGTGAATGATATAATGTTACTAACACAACGTCTACCAACAACGCTATTTTATTTACAATATATCATTCACAATAAAAAGACTAGAATCTCTGTTTATTATCTGGTCCTGAGTGTATTTATTGGGTGCAGTTAATCAAAAAGTCAACGAACAGAATATATTTTCATATTGCTCCCACAAGAAACCAAATAATTCATCGTTCACTCTGGTTGTTTTGATACATGAGGGGTTTTCAGAATGTGACCTTGAAAATAAACGAAATATTGTTTAAGTCAGCCGCATCAATTTTCTGGGCTTTACGAACGGAATGTGAAATCGACTTTTGCTTGTTTTGTGAATAAAGTGATCTGTTTGGGTAAACATGACCTGGATATCCGCGTACAGTCAGTACTCCCTGTAACAAGGGTGTGGATTGTACATTCTGAAAAACATCAACTGGGACACTAGACACTGTGAATGAAGTAACAGAAACCTTGGGTCAGTTAGTTTTGTAAAACACGGCAAATGATGCAAAGATAGCGGTACATAAATAACAATCATTGTCCTAAAGATCAACCATTGAAACGGTCAATTCCCTACCCCGTCTGACACACGTACAGAGACAGGGAGATACTCACCGATGGGAATAGTTTTGACAGTTCGGATTGGTACGCATCGATTAGCCTCACTGCTCCAACGTCTGGTTAGAATTTCCAAGTGTAATCGACCACGTAACGCGTCACAACGCCGCCTCAATTTGACTGCTGAACCCGGACCGGTTGCACATCCGCAGGGTTGTCGAATCACACGTCTCTGAGGTTTGCAATGACAATGATCACGTTTGTAAAAGTGAAGTTCCAATTCACGGTATCGCTTAATTGGATCACACGGAGTTGCACGGACGCGCGCGCGAGGACAGTCTGTGTGAAAGTGCATACGTGTACAACGGTAGAAAGTGAAAATTCGGAACAATCTCGTCCGAGATCTCAATTCCTATTGTGAATGAGTGCATCTATGAAAGCACCACGATGGGAGGCCATAGGACCCAAGGTACGGATTTGTTAGTGGATTTGTTAGGAATAGCATTAGGTTAGCGTGAGTGGGAGTCTGAGCTTCAATTAGAACTAGATGCGGAAATATTCCGTCTCTAATTAATAGAAATAAGCGCCGCTCATGGACAGAAATTGCTAGGTAGATGGATTTCAGTAAGATTGCCGTTAATGCTATTATTTCGGTCTGGAACATTCCGTTCCAGGGAGGGAATCACTCAAGGAAATACTGTAACTGTCTTCAGTGAAAGCTAACTAAACCACTGTGTCCTATAGGTGCAATCTGCACGTCTGGTGGACACTGTCACTTTACGAACGTAGGAAAACCTACTAGAATTTCCAGGATGCCGAGCCCACGTTTTAAAAGAAAAACCACTAACATTACGGAGAAGAAATGACACTGAGACTCTTGTGATTCATTTTACTATCCAGATGACACAAACTAATTTTGTTTGTAACTGATCCTCGTTCATCAGCCCTTACCCGCTGACCATAACCAGCCGTATTTTACAACTTCACATTCTGATGAGTCGACCTAGTTTGATCCATTTCTAACTCATCGGTTGATCGTGCTTAGGTGAGAGGTAACGACTGATTAGCTTGCAAAAACAACGATTCAAAGTGCGGTAGGCATTTCCATGTTGATCGTAAATTCAGGTCGTCGGTTGGCTTCCCTGAAGCTCTTGAATTTGTCAACGACTGGAGTATCAGAATCAGACTGAAATGTCCTGCGTAACTGACGACATTGGCAGACGAGTTTCTGTTATTCCATCCGACCCCAAACTGCACCTACAAGTTGAGCGACGTCTTTCAAGAGCTTAAATGCCATAATGAAACTATGGCGAAGTTACATCGAGCTACAGAGTTCTTCGGGGATACGAAAAATGGAAATATGGGAACCGAAAGTCTGATAAGTGATATAGATTACCTGCGTTTTAGCCTATGACTACAAATTAAGTTTTTTCACACAGGTGAACACCTGAACCGAAAGGTAATCAGTGTAATACTTTATACTTTAGACGTTCGTTTGTATGAATCTACCTAGCTCCTTTGGGACACCTTTTGAATCTTGAAATCGAACCGAACCTCTGATCAATGGTTGATCCTAACTTTTCCGAAAATTCCCGGTTCACCTAATTCCGCGCGAAATGTGTGCCCCAAAAGTTACTTCAGAAAAATAATCAAACTTCAGTCACATACAGGTCGGTTTGGCGTGAAGGATTTCTCGACGATGACACTGTAGGTGTTCCGCATCCAGCACGAAACGAGTGGTCTTTCGAACCCAGTTATTCGATCCAGCATCGCAGTACATCGCAGTTTGTGATGGTGAACATCCTGAATTGGGACAAAAGGTAAGGAGGTTGGGTGTGGGATGGGGAGCAAGTTGCAAACAACTTTTGACTTATTCTAAATGATCAATAAATATGTGAGAATCGATAGCATGATTACCGCACAACAGTAAACGGTAAGATATGAAACAAAAAAAATATGCCCATTGAAAAAGACCATGTTTCCATGTGTCGGCTAAGTTTCTTTGGTGATCGATAAAAAATTAAAAATGTACGCTACTAATGGTCGTTCGAATTTTGATGTGCGGGCTGAAGTCTTTTATTGCACTATGGACCGTAAAGCCAAGTAACAGATAAAAATAGATTTTGTGAGTAGACATTAGAGACAAATCATTCCACGACACCCTTAAAAAGCGTGCACAACGACTAAGGTAGCTGTTTGGCAGTAGCAATAATGGTGAATTTTTAATAGGGAAAGATAACATTTGGTACACAATCATCGATTACTTCATTTTGTGCTATAGTAATAACCAATGGATCACCGAATGCCACTGATTGCAAAGTCCATGAATTGAAAACACAGTTTGAAGCATGGGGAATTTTTTTATTCGTCGATGAGTACGACGACGCCGATGGCATACTCTAAGTCGACAACTAGACTTCGGGGGACGGTTCCCTCTCCGTTTGCTACAGCTGAGAGTATTGTGTTAAACTTTCTCTATGACAAAGTTGAACAGAAACGGGATGCACAGCAGCCGTGTCGTACGCCACGGAAAAAGACGAGTTGTGGCGGAACCTAGCCACAGCACTTAACCCGGTCTGAGGTAGGACGGTAAAACTCATTGAAGAACGATACATACTTCTGACGTAATATACTGCTCAACAAATAGCATCACAGTGAAGATCTATCCATGAAGTTGGAGGCTGAGCGAATATTTGAGAACACAACGGCAACTGGCCTTTGAAAGGCACAGCATTGCTATAACAACTACCGGCGAGTGAATATTTGATCAATGCATCCACCATCGGTGCGAAACTTACCCGGACATTCTGGAGTTCGTCACTTATGTGCGTTGTACAAAATGTGGAGAATGACAGACTCTAACAGTTTCAAAACTGCTAGGACTGGGTTCATACGCAATGGTCGGCACAACGGCGGCGCCACTGCATCTTAAATATGGGGCTCAACAGTCGACTACCGCCATAAAGAGGGGTCTGCTCAGAGTGTCAAAACTTGCGAAACAAGACCTGAAGTTCCATATCATGAAACATTCTATCTTTAGATGAATTAAAGGAAAGTCATGTCACCCTGCTATTGCGTAACCTCACACCGTTTGGATGTCCTTGGGAATCCTAGCCTCGTAAGGTGGATCTGTCAAAACAAACTATGGGACATGTGCCAAACAGCTGTGTGAAAGCTGACGGTGAAGGGCATTTAAGTTGTGCTCCAACGTGCCCCACCAAGCTCGGGAATTACCATTTTTGATCATGAGTCTGCAAACCATCAACTTCGTGGACTGTTTCGCTCATGCCTAGTATCCACTTACCGAAGATTCGGTGCAACAGCTTATGAAAATTTTTCACAGTGGCAGCATGTTTCGTTTGTGGCACTCGCTGTGACCGTTAGGGTATCGTGACACAAAGAACCCGGCCACAAAACGCTAAGCTAACAGAATATAAACAGCCTTGATAAGCTACCAACGTTAACCGATGCTATTACACAGGGGGGAGTTCTAACTTACTACCTAGAAGGTTTCAGGAAACTGACAAACTGATCAATCTAACGGTTTCTGCATCGGGCTTTTGGAAGGAACAACGCGACACGCGGACAGCTTGGTGCAGACTAACGCGTGTTCGAAGTAGAAGGAGATGCTCCAGCACGATCCACAATATTTTAAACGTCTGGGACACTGGTAGCTAACAGCAGTTTGATCGATCTAGGTCCACAGCTGGATGGAAGAGGGCGAACGCCAGATGACGCATTGGCGATTCTACTAACTGAAGTTCGTCCAGTGAGAAACAATTGATGGTAAAAGCATAGAGCCAACAATCGTTTCCCATTTTCTGAACGACAGCAACTGAATCTAATAGGACCCGACAAAGTCCTCGTTTTAAGATAGGCGACCTGTTCTAGAATTCCTATTTACCGCTAATATCATGGTACCCCAGCGACTTGGTTCGTGTAAGAGTTCATGCTTCTGGTAGTAAGAGTCGTATCTGGGCTGCTAGCTCGGTGTTCGTACTCTGATACGACAAACTGATTGTATCTATTGGAGCGACGGGTGTTTACTTTGCACAAACCTCCCTGTGCATACTCGGCTATTAACTGGGCTCCAGTCAAGTCGTGCAGCTTTAGTCTGCTCACCGGAAACTACACCAGCGCCAACTAGACCGGAAGCCGCAACCTCAGAGTCCATAGAAGGGCGTAAATTAAACTTAATGGACGGAGTTGACTGAGACGTGAATCGAGTGGCAGAATGGATGTCTCTAACGCTAATCTTGCGGATACAACACACATGGATGACTAAGTTTACCGGTGAGCAAGCTAAACGCCAACTGCCCCATACGTGTCGCCATTCATGCATTAAATCTCACTACTGGTAGTTCTGTGGTTAATTAGCGCCGCGTCAACTCTTTGTCTATTCTTGACAAGAATACCAAGGTAAAAAAAGAATAGTATTTTGTGCATGTGGAGGAATCACGTTATGTCCCCTGAAGTGAATTCACGATGATTCAAATGAGGCGACGATGCAAAATCCTGTTCGTATTCATCTGGCTATACATGCTATGCTTTATCACGTTGGCGTACATAGTAGTTATGAAGTGTCATCATTTTCCTCCTAGTTACCACGTGACTAGTGTTCCTGGAAGGTGACACTTCAGTCGGATTGGGCCACTTTGAAAATTACGCCGGCTAATATAATCATAGTCGGGTCGACATGCTCAAGGATATGCCTCATACACTCGTCCACGTGCCAACTTATGCATTAGCAATTGCAGTCTGATTACTGGGGGGTGAAAATCAGATAGGACGCATTTTGGTAAGTGTCGCATCCAAATCGTTCACTCGCAGGTTACCAAATACTCGGGAAAGGCGTACATGTGAGAACCAGTCCGGTCTCCGTCCCGGTCGGGTTGTGCTGGATTAATTTTCACTGTGAAACAGATCTTTAAGTAAATGCATAACTGTCTTCTTTTAACCATACGTGAGAGTCGACCCATCCGGTCGAGCAGTCATGTGGCACTTTCTCTTGGTGAATTGTGCCAGAAAAATTAATTTCAATTTTCTAATCTCTGGATTCAAAAGGCCGAAGTCGAGTTCGTGCAAACGGCTATATTTTACTCGAGTTCACCACGACAAATGATGTTCGTCATTCTTACCTTTCTTACTCCACTTTTTACTCAAGATGGTTATAGGGATAACCCTATCCTCATGTAAGGATAGTGGGATTGATAATTGCTTTGCTTGATTTAGATGCTGCGAACAATATTGTAATGCTGAATGAGAATCCAAGTAGGTGGTGAACTTTTCTGGACCGTGGAAATGATATTTTAGGTAAATCTGGTATGTTTTTCGAATCTTCAAGTTATGGAATGTTTCTGTAAGAAAGAAGTGGCCCGAAACCAAACCTTGTCATTTCAGGGGAAGGACTGGGTGATGTGGATAAGTTTACCTACTTGAGTAGTTGGTCGCATTTCGAATGAATTGCCACCGCGCATACAGGAGGATTGATTGACAGTTGCAAACTTGAGGCACATTTATCACCAACGTGATATCTGGTTGCCGACCAAAGGTCAAGTATACAGAACCAGTAAGGTCGGTCCTCCCTTACCGCTCAGAAGTACGACCGTTGGGGACACAAGATCTGGGAATGATTTCGACATTTGTATAATGTTGTCTTCATAGCATTCATGGAATATAGTGGGAGGACTTTCTCAGTATCTTAGGTTAGGCGTAAGGCTCTAGAAGGGGCACTAATGTGGCTGTGACTTGTGTTGTGTATGCCTTCATAAAGCTCGCCTACTTGTAAACCGTCTTCCGAGGAAGATAATGGTTTGGAAATGGGTCAAGAAGATCAGTCGATAACATGGCAAAAATTTATGAAAACCTCAACCGGTAGATTGGCATGTGTAGGTGCGATCAGACTCCTCGGTTGGGGTTCGTAAAATCTCCCAAGGGGATGGTTGGAAGCAACAGATGATGTGACTCATTGCCGCACTCAGCGTCTTTTTCACATTCGGAATATTCCCTCTTTTGCATTAGTTGATCAATTTACCACCTTGCATTTGATCTTTCATTTTCTGTCATAATCTCTCTTCTTTTGAGTAGATGATCCTGTGAGGTAGCAGCTAAATATAGAGCACGCTTGTGCAAGGTTAATGGTTATAAAAAATCAATTGAACTGAGACCGACTACTTACATACTGTTTAACCGATTTACGAATGGTATGGTTCATACGTTAGGATGTAACAATTAAGACATTCTGAATACCATGCATGTCAGCAAATTAGACGATGTATTTAAACGTTAAGTTGCACAGCGCCCTATGTGCGTCACGCTCATCAAAATGACTGGAATTTCCACCACATCCCCCTAGATTGAATGTCATTCAAATATTAACCACGTGTGTGCCTGTGTAATAAGCAATTTGCTTAAGTAAAACCAACAGACTGTGACTAGTGGTCACACTATTTCTACTTTGTTTTGATCGCTTTCTGTACCCTTTTTATTAGCCACTCTACTACAGACTTTCATACAACAATTCACAGATGATTAATCATTAATGCTTCACCGGAACTTACGACAAACGCCTTCTCGGAGCACGCGACGTCGTCGAACACATTTACATGCACTTGGGACCCACACATACGTCCATAAACGTCCCTGCCCTGTCGTCGCATCGCAAGTCAGATGAGCCAATGGACCGCCATCATTTTGGCGAGGTTCAAACAACCAGCGCTGACGACAATCAGTTCGTTTTTGGACAAGCTCCTTTCGGACCGTGCACTGCGAACCTTCCAGTGTATACACTGTTTTGACTCCACGCAACAAGTTGGTCCTCGAATCACAATGAAGCTCGGAAAATTTTGGTTTAGGGCAGCCTGTAAAAGGTGGCGGTATTTGATCGCAATTAATGAAACGTTCTTATTGCCTATCAAATGTGGATACAAAAATACACCTATTGGCTTAGCACGGCATGCATAAAGTATACTTGAAAGAATGGACCTTGACTTTCCGAGATTCACTCATTAAGCTGTGTATCCTTCGGACTCCACGAATAAGAAAACAAACCTTTAAAATGTCAGTTCTGAATGAGGTATGGGATGAATCGAATAAATGTTGCTCTTTGCGGTGTGTCATTTGCAAATACGTATTTGCCAAAAACAGTCCTATTGGTGAAGGCAGTGGCGAGTCCACGTTTCCATTAACAGGGTCAACCTTTCTCAAGACAATTTTCAATCGACTGATCCAAGAATGGTGTAAAGCCAACTAGATGGTCAGGTTTCATACTCTCCGCGTTTGTGTTGTTGAGCCTGTCTGTTTTTTCCATAAGTTAGAATCCAGACCACCTCACGCAATTAGGTTTGCACCACTCTTGTCTGCCTGTGTTTGTGTTTGTGTGTGTGTGTGTGTGTGTGTGTGTGTCGGGGGAGGCGACTTATTTTTGAGTTTTCGGACGTTTGTTGACTATTGATGTTAGAGCTAAACAAATACTGGAGAGTTCTGCCCCACCAGTTCGGTCTTTAATTAAAAAGGTAGGGGGCTAAAGGTCAATGTTTGGAAGTTTTGTTACAGTGTTTTGGTAATCTCGGTCCACATGATGCTCTTTGGCTACGCCACGCTATGTGTACGACGTGTACTAACCAGATATGAACTATTAAAGCAAACCGAAAAGAGAACGATAGGTCTCGATCAAAGTTTCCTGCGGGGTCAGGAACATCAGAGGAAACCAGGAAAATGATCTCCAGCTACAATATCTATGTATTGTTCCGGACGGGGTAAACTTAACCATGCTATCGTTAGTTCTGCCAGAACACAACCTGTTAGAATTAAGGGTATTACTCAGATGTGAGACTAAAGCAAATGTGTTTACAAGGTCAATCCTCGCTTTGCGAGGTACACTGGACAGACAGGAAGATAGTTAAGAGTGGCGATCACAAATCACCACAGTAAAAAGATCCTAACTGATCAACAAGTTTGCATTACGATAGCCTGAATGAGACTCAGCTGTCGCATTTCGTGATTTGTCGTGCAGTTCTGAAGTTGTCTCTTTGAATGAATAATCTTTATGCTTGTGGTATTTGTGTACTATTTTTACCTATTTAAATGGGCGAATATGTGTTCATTAAAATCGAAAGAATGGTAATATATATTAAAAGTATAAAGAGTAACTTACCGCAAGGCCTTTGGCGCACCACAATTCGATGTTTGCATTCACAACCGTCTTGGAACGAATGCACGAATTTTCGAGTTTCCACATTCGTAACCAATGAGCACTTGGCGGATATCAGTTTAGTGAGTTTAGGGCACACTTAAATGATACGAGATGAGAAAACCAGAATTGAGCATTATTTTTTTCAGATATGGATTGAAAAGCGCAAAACATTACGGCAGAAAATGGATGAATAATATGGAGTACATACGGTAGATAACGATCTTCTATCAAAACCCGTCCACTCATTTTGAAGATAATAGAATGCAAAGCGGTATAACTGTTCTTTCATTCTTTTTCTCTAAGGCTACAAGAGTGTTGTTTGTCAAGTAGATTCCCTCGTTTCTCTCTAGAATCCCTCACGAATGTGTGTACCGTAAATGAAGGGGAAATGGGATGTTTTTGTGCATTAGGCCTCACTTCAACGTGCAAGACATCCTCCCTCATTCAAAAAACTTAAAACATGCAGATATCCTCAGTTTCTGATAATTGATGGTACCCTCTCCCGTTATACCTTGTCCTGGAACAAGCAAACCCTGAGTGAACTCGAGATATTTCGTTGGCTTTCAACGCTCACACGAGAATCACTCATGAAGAGGAAATTGCTATTCGATAACTTGGCCAGATAATTCGAACTGCACACAATCGCAGTCGGTTTCGGACAACATGCTCAGGAAGAGACAACCTTATTCCACCCAATTGGAAGCTATCAAATACTGTCAAGCCATGGTTAAATGACAACAGCGTGACAGGTTAAAACTGGATCAAATCAAATTAGAAACCGTAGCCACAAGCAACCAGCGTAAACACTCTTGTCGGATAAAATGAATTTAGCCAAGTAGGACTAAAACGAACGTTTCTGATGCAGCGGATAATTTTGAGGTGACTGAAATAAAACAACTACGGGGCAAAAGCTAAACAAACAGACTGTGATATACATTCATTCATACCATAAATAACACTTCTGGTCGTTGAGTTTGTTCTGGATGCAGCTACTGAAAGCATACGGCTACTGATTGAAATTTCAGATCACATCTACCAAAATGCCATCATACGTACGTCCCGAATTTATTTGTTAAATTTTGCGAAAACACTAACTGATAATCGGCTTTATATACCTTACGTTGGTCGTAAAGATTACGCTCATCTAAAGCGCCTTTCTCAAGTCAAGGTTTACAACTTAGAAAATGGAACGAAACAAAACATACATAGACTGACGTTTCTGATAAATTATAAATTTTGGGGGAAAATGTCCAAGATAATTAATGTTCTGAAAGCGCAAGTCACGTTACTTCCCAGCGCCGTAATCTTCCATACCGTCAGTACAGTGAGGCCGATTCAGCATCCAGTAGCGCAAATACTTTACAAACAAGGTGATCAGCGGACTTTTTGGAATAACTGCTTTACGGAATCCACAAAAAAAACTGGCGGATTGTGAAAAAATAACCCAACGAGAATGACAATTCCTTTTCATGAACGCGATGCCCTGATTTGGCCATTGTCACTGTCTTGCGCGGCTACCTTTCTGGGCTGATGCCCCTGTTGTCTGTCGTGCCATACTCATTTCTCTTCAACCATTCAAGGTTAGTTCTAAATTGTGTTATTTGAATGACAAGAGGCAGTAACATGCCTTCAAGGAGCTACTGTTTATGCTCTTCATTATCTGATTTCGGAACGGATTCATGATCTTGCATGTTGCCGATTTCATTTAAGCGGCTTTGGACTATTTGATCGCTAACATCAAATATCTGAAGGTGGATCGAACTCGCCGGGAACCGTCAGGGCATTATTATTCATATTTAGGTGCAATCTACCAAATAACTCGTTCGTGAGATCAAACATAGCGATATTTTTCACTGTTATTTCAAAATTAAGTGAAATTCACTCAGAATTATGGGGGAAAAAGACATGCCTGCATGTAATCAGATTTGGGCAACGCGTATCTGAACGCCGCTTATATGGCACCACGTAGACACTCAGTGCACCCAGGAGTATGGATCAGCAAATAGGAGGTATAAGATGCTTCACTTTCAAATTATACCCGGACGAGTTCTTACTAACAGGTCATTCTAGAACTAAGTAGATAAAATTTACATGATAGGTGTTTCGAGCATTCTGCAGTTCCGTGACTGCTCACGATGCCTCATACTGTGTGACCGTGCAAACGTCCTCGCTTTCCGTTGCGGAACCATCTTAGCATATGATTTCCTCTTAGAGTATCGGAGTGGAAAACATTTCGGATTTTGTTAAAAAGACAATGCACCATGTAATTTTATTTGAAATATGAAAACCGTCTGTTTCGGGGGTGTTTTTCGGTTACCTTGAGAAAACATTTCAAGACAAGCTTACAATCGAACGTTTCATTCCCATTAGGATTTTTCAATCTGTGTTTAAGTGTAGGTTTTGCATGCTTTGTGAATACACATGTATGTGTACTTTTATGTGCAAGTGCGCAATGAGCACGAGTGTTCGTGGGTGTCATGGCAGGGTGAACTGGGTCTCCATATTCAATACCTCGTTGTGATTCATGGATCATTTAAGGTTGGCCTGAAGTCGCGGTGGTTTGGACGTTAATTTACAGTAAAGTTGGCGCCGTTCATAGCATTATGATCTCCGCTCCATTTATTTTTGCTTAGGCATGTAGGATGGGTGGTATTTTTCAAAGCATCCGGGAGCAGTCGTCCAGTATACAACAGCGAATCACACTGAAATATATTGGCATTACCGTGGTATGGCTTTCAACTATAGCACCGAACGCGATAGCTGAGGCCCGCGCGAGTTTGGTTAAGGTCACCTTGAATCTTGGTTTGGGTTTCTTCTTTCGTTTTCCTAACTTGAATGGCATTGCTTTTTGTCCTTGATTTTGGTAAGGGCGTTTATTCGGAAGAATACACAAACGATTTAATAACTGACTGTCTTTCGGATGCCCTCTAATTTGCCCAACTTATGTGAAATACCGACTGAAGTTAACCATTCTTTTTTATCTTTTATCTTTTACTTCCTCTATTAATGAAATACTAATGTACGTCATTTTCGAGGAAGGGGGCTGCGGCCAACAGAGGGCTGCCAAGTGGGGAAGTTGACACGGGATGGGAGGATTTGAACCCGCGACCCTCAGGTTCAGACGCCACGACCTTACCCGCTTGGCTATCGCCGACGTCTTATTACGTGGCGTCGGCATGTTCCCTAGTTCCTCCCGTTATGATTTCATGTAAACCTCGTTATTGCGTAGGAGAACTATGCAAACTCCACAGGCCTTTTTCATGCATCATATGATCATCATATAATTGGTCTCATCGAAGTGCAGCTTCGAAATGAGTTCTCCATTTGTGCGATGAGGATGGGTCGAAGTAAAATTCAGATACCTTCCCGAGTGAGTCGGTGTTATGAGACTGCTCACGATGAGGTCTTCGGAGTCATTCAGTGTTAGCTGACAATCCATGAAACTGATGATTCTTCCAGGATTGGCCGTCTTCGTTAGAAGCTTACTGAATTGCAATGATCATCATGGAAGTGGAATAAACTATAGATTTGTGATCAAGAAAAAAATCGCCAACTTATCTAGAAAAAATCCGTGGTTGATTGTGGAAAGCAATCCAAAACCTGAATTGGACTGAGGGCAAGAAAACGTTAACCGCGACCGATGATAAGGGCAGTCTAATAACTACTCTGCCAACTTACCTGTATGATGTTGCAAAAAGTGAAACGTGTAAAGACGAACCAGGGTTCGAACCCGTCAACAATGTTGCACGGAGAAAATGGACATTGTTTTTAAATAGTGCAAAAATCTAAACTGTTTTTCTATTGGTATTTTATTGTATAAAGACATTACAATAAACGTAACCACAGTTTAATCTTTCCCGAGCTGGGTACCTTGTAGAATATGTGAAAAATCAAATGTGTCTGTGATTTGACTCACTGGCAGGCTTTGGTACGACTTCAGTAAAGTAGTGAAGTATTTTCTAACACTTGTGTAATCCAAGAGGTATACTTTGTAATCGTGAGTATGCTTGTATGAGGTTTGGGAATTTTTGGTAAATCGTAAAATTGTCCAGGTCTGTTGGTCTACGGCGTCAGCTTGAATCGCAGTGATCTTCCAAGTATTTTATTCTGACTTTGGTTTCCTCCCGGCCCTGAATGACTTGTGATTATTTCTTCTCGATGTTTTTACGGTCGATTTTGCAGAACTTTTGAATCATAGTCCGGTTCAGTTAAGATGATTACGATGTCAGCTTTGTCTATTTTGGCTACCTGGCTGGAATAATTACATTCTAGGGAGCAAGTATTTCTATTCTTCTATTGATATGTTCGACGAAATTGGTCTTTGGTACGTGGGAATATTGCGCATCCCGAATCTGACTTCATTAGTGTTTTGACTTGTTGGCGGAATAAGTTTATGGGTTGTCAAGGCTATTCTGTGCAAACTGAAATAGCGTTCTTCTCGTAGTGATTCCGGTTCTGCTAAGTTCAGTGTTCTTCTTGGTAGATTTTTTAGGCTTTAAGCTTGTGTCGTCTCAAATTTCTTCAGCTTTTGTTTGGACTGCCTTTCGATCCGGCTCGGCCAAAAAGTTCCAAAGGTGTGCTGTCATCTTAGTTTGATGATGATGAGGCAACTTTAGTCGACAACGTTCGATAGTTTTGAAGGAGCTTCGTGGTCATCGACACAAACTTCATGAAACTAGTTTTGACGGTGTAGCGGCGCACACTTTATCCCGGGGACTTTTGTGAGGCGGTAAAACTAGGCTTTAACGGTTACACGCAGCTGTCCAAGGGTTTAATGCAAAGATATGCAGTTGATGTTGTTTTGGAGACAAAAGTGACTGAATGTCTTGGTGATTATTGGAACTCGTGAGCTTTTCCACCTGGTAACCAGAGACAGCATATCAATTCTGAAGTTATTACGGACTGTATCACATAATTAGTGTGTCCTGTGATATTATTTGAAAAGCCTTAAATATTCTGTCAATTATGAGTGATTAAAGTATACTGGGCTGTCGATTTTGAGTCCTTGAATTACGGATTAACTGGCGTCGAATTCATCATAACTTGTCCTTTTTAGTGTATAGTTCCCTTGTGCGTACAGCAAAGGACAGCATACTCCACAGACTTAGGAGCCTACCACATAAGAGGGCTAACTGTGATTCTCCAACCTGAAGCTGGACAGAGCCACTCTGAATATCTGAAACTTTAGAAATTCGCCATTGAATGCCACTGTATCGGTGATTCCCTAGGTACTGTGCCAGGCTATGCAAAGCTAATATAAATGATACTAAAAATCCACGGATTTTATTTGTTATGGAAGGTGGAACAAATGAGGTAACCTGTACAAAAAGTAGGATAACTCATCTTCGCGTATGCAGCTTTTGCGGGGCACCACTGTGCATTGTCTGGTTAATGATACTGTTCAGTCGACTGAACATTCTAGGTTTCCCATTGGATAAACGTTCATTCCTATCCCGGCTGACGGCCATCAGAGAAAAACAGACTGCTTATTTTGGTCGGCCCCAAGCAAAAGTGGGCTTTTATAAAAGTATGCTGTCAGGACACAAAACCCAATAGAAAGCGTTGCATTTGTGTAGCCCTTCCGCACAACATGACTTGAATGAATAAATAGGAACCTTAGCCTACCAAGAAATAAAATAACATTGTCACATAAACGGAAAATTGGGCGATTTTCTCAAATCCAACTTTGCTGCCATTGAAATCGCCCAGTTTCGAAACGAATTTGCAAGATATGCATTTTGACATAAGGGAAACTCAACCCGGCTTTAAATTCTACTCCGTGAGAACTTCGCTTAGTGGGTGCTAAGATAATCAAACAGTCTGCCCAGGAGCGAGTCAAGACACATACGGTAGATCCTAAAAAAATACATCAGCGCCCTACAGACGATTTATTGGACGCTCGACAAAAGTTTTTTTTATCTCCGTTGATTTACGCCTGGAGAGTATTTCTATCTCAGAAAAGTGGCTCATTTGTTGGGCAGTGATCTGTGTTTCATGCAAACCCCAGCAATGCAAAACACATTATACCTTGTTATTAGTAATTAATAGGAGAGTCAACAATAACCCAGAGATATTCTGAGGGCTATCACATATATGAGCCGCTGTCATTCATTTCGACGTCGCGTCTATGTTGGAGTTCACTGAATAGGAATATGAATGACTTATGATAAAACTGTCGCAGCTAAAAGAGCTTCTACTGTTTTTTGATGGAGAGCTGAGCAACGGCACTGCCTCAGGTATCGTTTCAAAACCACAATGAATCTTCTACTAATGAAACCCCTTTTATGAACAGAGTATATATATATATATATGCATATATTACACCGGATTGAGATCAAGCACTGGCCAAATAAAAAAAACCTAAAAAGGTCACGAAATGTAGGGAAAGTGAAGCGGATAGCTAGACGGGGGTAACTAAAACCAGATATTTTTGTATTGTCACCGTACAAGACTTGTGGTCTTTTCTGTTTTGCATCTTTTTAGCGATCTGTTCGCCGTCCTCTATACTGCGACCTGTCGTCCAGTTCCTTTAAGCGACAACATTTATCATTTCTTGGGCCCAAATCTGGAAGGCGGGAGGCATCAGTCGAGGCCAAAGCCAAAGTTAGCTTTCTCACATCCTAACCGGAGTCGTACCCTGGCCACCGCTTAGCTTCTTAGAGCCATGCTCAGCACGAAAAATGTGGACGGCGGAAGCACATATGCAATACTTGTCCTAATCACCTAAGGTGACATGAAGTGAAAACCACAATCAGAAGGTGACTATCAGCCCCCAACGTACAATGATATCTTTTCCGTCGGTCATCCGATGTTTCAGCCGACTTCAGCGATGCCTTGTAAACATCGATGGCTGAATCCAGATAGCCACCAAACACCCTCAACTCAAAGGGTCCAGTTCTTGGAACCCTAGAGAAGAACTGAAGGAACCATAGCTTTGTACATCCTTATCTCAACAATGAATTGGATTTATAGGCTTCCCATGAGACCTCTCTTCGGGAAGGATAATGCAGCTGTTGCTGTTCGAGTGGGGATCTCCTTTGTAACAATGCCTTCAAATGTAATTATGCTCCCGGAATGAAGTTATGGACCATATCCGGTTGATCATCATGAAAGTTGAGTGCAGATTGAGACTCATGGAATTCTTGGAGGTTTACCTTGAAGGTGCAAAGCAGTGCAGGTTAATGGGTCTGATTTGAGATGTTTCTCGTTTGGTTCATTTTACTATCGCTGAATATCCAGAACTTGGTTCGCGGTTTCGAAGTGTTCTGTGAGAAAACGAAACCAATCTACGAGTGAGTTATCTGGGCGTGTTTTGGAAAGCCTCTAACTGAACTAGATAAGGGTATTCAGATGGTACTTACGCACGCTGGTTCGGCGTTTATAGGCAACTTTTTCACACCGACATCCGGTCGAGATGTAGTGGACGACTGTGTGCACTAGTTCTTGCGAGCCGGCATCACACTTGGTAGATTTGGTTGGCGGCGGACAGACTGAAATAGGAATTTAAAAATGCTGATATTACTCAATAAGCTGATGAATCAAATTAGGACTGCATATACGATTTAGGCCATAGTTCCCGTTTTTGTTTACCTCTGGACTACCACCACAAATCACAAGAAGATCAACGTTTACCATGTCAATCGATCAGAATCGAATTATTAAAAATCCTTTTTAGACTAGGTCAACCTATTTTTCACCTTTTGGACAAGTCAAATCCACTGTTCGCACTTGACATTTGCAATGGGTCACGTGGCCAAGTACGTCACGTAGAAAACGTCCTGCTCGATCATTCGGGTTGACCCACTCGTGTCGTACGAAGCCCTCCACGCAATGCACTCTTTCACGGACTTGACGCACCACGTGGACACACCGACCTTGACGTAAGATAGTCTCACCAATGCGAACGATTTGTTCGTGCCCCGATGGAGTACATGATCGATCCAAAATTCGTTTGTTTCTTGGGCAACCTAAATGTGTGTGATAGAATGAACTGCGTTGTGAGAATAACCGGATGTGAACGCAAATTTTGTAGGAAATCCTAACAACATCGAATTGTCAAAAAAACGATCACTGTTGATCACATTCTATGAACACGGAGAACATCTTGTTCTGCAAGATACTTAAGATGAACTAAGAAAAGCATTCAAGCACTTGAAGTCTAACCATAGGGACGAGTTTTTCTCTTCTTTTTCCAAAAAATTTCCGATTTGACTCCTTAGTTATTTGTTAATCGTCTGATGTAAACTTTCCGGTTTCCCATAGCATCATTCTGTTTTCTATTAAACTACAGTAGTTATAATTTAGTGCGTCGTTTAGGAGTCAGTGATGTTACCTCTTAGCCTTGAGCTGTTTTAGCAGCCATTGGCCGGGTTGGGATCAACACACCTTTTTGCGCAGCAAACACTACAAACGGTGACATCTAGTGTGGATTGTGATTCCCTAACGTGACTTGTTAATCATTTGTGAATTTCGTCAAAAGTAGTATTTTCAACTGAAAGTTAGGTGTCTATTCCTAACCGGTCTACTGGTGCTAAAAAAAACCAGTGAATAGTAAACGGTGGCTAGAAGCCACGAAATAGTAACCGGAGATCGCTTACCGGCTTTGCTGCAGCACAATCTCTCTCAGTCTGGCATGTATTCGCTTGCATTCAAAGTGGACAGTAGGTAATTATGAAGTCACAAAGCTGAGACAACTAACGGCTTAAGTATAAAATTACTGAAATATACAAATCGCCGTAAGCCGCAGGAGATTATACGGCTTACGAAATCATCAAACTTGAGTACCCGTCACGTTCGAATTTAGATTTGAACCTGTACGCCACAGTCATCTCTAACAACAGTGGAACAGTTGCACACTGATTCCATAGTTTTTCAACACTGAAATGATCAATGATACAAGAAGATGGATTATTTCGTGAAATCTGAACATATTTCAACACACATTTGTTTCATATTCTTTTTCATTTGGAAAAGCCAATTAGTTTATTTTGGAGAATCAGTTACGATGGATTTTTAAGAAGCGGAAATGAATGTATGCGATCAGCATTAGAATGACGAGAAAATATACTTGAAGAAAATGAATCCAGCCTTCAAAACTCCTGAAAGAAACGTCACATCAGTCAAACACAATTCTAAGGTCCACAGTGACAACGAGGTACAGTGGAGCAGAACTAATGAATGTCTTTATAGATCTACCGTAATGCTGACTGAACTGTAATATTTCACCAGTTTTTGTAATTGTAAGGTAATCAGCACTATGTAAACTGAAAAAATTCAGCTGGTCAAAAATATCAAAATATGCGGTTTTTTAGTATAACCAGGAGACACAGAGAGGATGGACGACAATCTGTCCATCTGGCCTGATTAGTGCATGTTCTTCCATCGCTTATCAGCCTCTGTCCATCATTCCGTAGCTCTTGGTAGACTTTTAAAGGCCCTTGGCCATCCTCTAGGGACGTCTCCGGCCTACAGTGAAAAGAACGCACGAACTTGGATAGTGCACCGAACAAGCGGACACATCAAATGTGAATTGTGTTATCCAGCAATGTAGCCAGCTAGCCTAATGCGAATTTTGTGAATTATGTTCTCATCGAAGAAGTGCTTATTTAGTCTTACCTAGATTTAGGTCTGCGAGAAAATCAACCCGATGCTACTAACGAATAGTCAGGGGCGATCAAACAACAGGCAAAACCTCACAATGCGAGGCCCGATGTCCAGCATCACATTACCTCCTGGCAAGAGACGAGGACCGTAGAAACTCTTAAGCCAAGATAATGAATTAATTTTAACATGGTCTGAAATTTGTGCAAATACGGCATTCAGAGGGCGGCAGGGTAGTACCAAACCATTATCGACAGGGGATAAAGTCTTTTTTCTAGGAACTATTCAATAACTTCAAAAAGCATCATCATCACAAAGCTGACCACAATCCAGGTCTTTTCTGACCACGTCATATACGGTCACGTAGCACTAGCAAATTGTCTCATCTAGCATACAGAATTTAATGCCAAATTCATCTAACTTGCTCACCAGTTATGCAGAAAATTGTCGCTATTTTTAACGGCAGTAGTAGTGAGAGTGTTGGTGAGACTATAAACTCCTCTAGGCTTGCTAGCGAGGACCTCAAACACTTCACGTGCATTATATTCAAAGTGGTTTTTCTCAACTCCATTCCGGTTCATCGTATTTCATTGATCTCTATAGAATACTTATTTCCATGGCTATTTGGGACGAGTCCGCACGGATGTCTCGTTATTCTGTCATTGGAAATAATCTATGCATTCCTAGAGGTTTACCCGACTTTCCGATTTCATCCAAAATTGAAAGAAACGCAAGAAACGTACACTTAAGTCACTAAATTTTGAAGGATTTAGCAGAAAGACAAAAGATATTTACTTTTCATCGCTAGTCGGTGTCCTCTTCGTTGGTCTACTGCGTAAGGGTACTGGGTCATAAATTCTACTCAGATCAGAGATCAACGCAGCTGCGGCAGCTTCGCACTGATTATGCCAATGCATTAGCGGGACAAAACCGCTGCATGAGAAAGTTGATGTTTGCCGAGGGATAAAATTATGCGGTAAAACAATCAATCAGCGAAGACAAATAATAAGCGAACGCTTTGTCTGCTCGACTTGGTCTTTTTCACAAGGTTTGGTGGGAATTTGGTAGAACAGCCGTGAGATAGAATCGATCGGGGATTTGTGGCCGAAATGGAGCAGACATCTTATATTTTCTGCGTTACTAAACATACTGTATTTTCCGAAATCTAACAACTATGAGCCAAGTTCCATGATCCGCCCGACGCAGTTCAAGAGATATCCACCCACTCTGTCATCTGGGTCATGTATCTCACGCTAAGAAAATGTCGCTAGTTTCAGTTCATTCGATCAATGTGATATTATTAGGCTGAATTTAAACAGTAGTTTAGGTCTGAAAATGACTTTTTCATATGATTCAAATTAATTAACCGACTAATTAGGGAAGTGACGGTGCCGGAAACCCGAATTTCTCATATATGTGTACGAAAACATTAGTTTATATGACATGTGATTGCAATCTGTTGACGTTAGGAGAAAGTGAAATATTTTTGTTCGCACTACTTGTTAGAAATCACAAATCACTTACGGTGTGCGGGGACGGAGAGATTAGAACGAGCATTTGGTGACTGTGCCTCAAGGAACAACAAAAGCTTAGTAACTGACGTTTGGTTTGATGCGATTTTATCATCCGGTCAAGTAAAAATTGCACGAGCCAGTAGGGCAATTTCATTTACACGTGATTTTCCCTAATGCTATCGCCCGAACACTGCAGTTTAGCAGTGAACCATGTGAACTAGTAAGGATGTGAGCTTAGCATTACCTTCATAAGTGCTTATATTTTAAGCAAAAACCTAGAATATTTTTAGGAAGATAAGTGATGAATCTTTCGTTGTTCTACGCATAACGGATATGTGAACGCTTGTCTTTGACTACTTCAAGAAATTTGTTATTCCAAACTTTTCCGATCCCAATTCTACTCTGATCAGAAAAGGACAGCGCATCCATAGCAGGCTTCGGTTAAATAGCTTGACATTATTGTCATTCGACAAATCAAGTGACCTGATCGGAGTGTCACATGATTTATGAAAATGGGATTAAACATATGGGACTCAAGCCTTTTACAATTCCCGTTTATTTGGCTAGTCATATTGTTTGTTCCCATACATATTTTGGAATTGCCAGTATGGAATAAGCACCCTAAAAATTATTCACAAGCTACATGTTTTATCCTTAGAAATACTTCAGTATGTCACTGCACATCATCCGTGATGGGATCAAAAAATTAATGATACTTTCGGGTGATTGGGTGAGTGGATGAATGATCGAATCTATGAGTCAGTTAGCAGGCGAGTCAGCACTTACAGCATGGGTGCTCGATTTTTCTTACGATCTCGGCTTTACATCTCCCAGACTCTTGTCCGTCGTACACAAACTTCTGCCACACGGAAATATTTTGGCATCGCATGTCGCATTGATTGCTGGTGGTATGATAACACCACTGTGGGCATTGCTGTATTAGCTTGACCGGCGGTTGTTTCGCCTCAGGACAGTCGCAAGCCTCAAACTCAACCTTCGATTGGGGTTCGTGGCACATGCAATTTTCTATTCGCGGTTTGGTTGTCAACAGATGACGATATGGCCGTGAATCCCCCGGGCGCTTGATGTTGCACTCAGTGATCCGTCGTATTCCGTAGGCTGCGCATTCTTCATGGGGGGGGTGTGAGGAACCGATTATTCCACCAAACTGGTTCATTCAAATACAATAATTGTAAACGAATTTTTTTTGAGCTAATTAACCTAAATTAGAATAACTTTATTTACATTTAGCAATGTGCATTTCTTGTTCTGTAAAGCACCCCTTGACTATACTGCGTGTCCCCTTTAAAGCAACTAATACCAGCAAACAAAGTATTATTTTTCGTTTACAGTAACTCGCTATCCCTGCACTAGGGCTCAAAGGAGAACGCCACATTTTTTCTCCGGAAACCCATTATTGTTATTGAACCGCATTGGCTACCGTGACCAGTTTCGTGGCGAAACGAATTGGCCATATCTTTGTTAGAATCTGTCCAACAAAATTCACAGGCTTTGAACCTAAGCGAATAATAAGTAGCCTATCCGAATTGAAATGAATAGCATTGTGTTGGGGAACTTGCAAACGATTTAAGTCGGCGTTTGAATGTCCCACCGGAAATTCATTTTCTGATTATCGAATACAAAGTGATGTTTGAATACACATTAGCGGTGATCTGGCAGTACGTGTATGTCTCCAGTTCTCAAATTCTAACAGACTAGCAAGATGCCATTTCAGAGTCCATTGGTTACGAAACCGATCCTAACGTCAAATCAACAGGAACCGTTAAGTTAAAGGACAGCGGCTACAGCGTTCGAAATCCAGCACCGTAGAACCTTCGGCTGCCTCAGTTCGAGAGCTACGGTTCGGATGGTCAACCAGAACGGTAGAATCGACACAAAGCTAAAAATACTCGATCAGGAACGGTTGTGGTGCAAACCCAGTTACTGTGTGGAAAGGGTTCTTTATGACTAGCATTTGCAAACCTGCTAGTCAGAATCGCCGCAACTCGTAAACGACACAAAAGCGGACATTCCGCAATTGTCGTTGACTCAGATCTGTTCTCCCAATGATCTATTTGTACATCAAATACTGTACACGAATGAAACCAAAACAAACGTAAGAGCGATTTCCGGGTTCCCGAAGTCTATTCGTTGTCTTTGGTTGGTTAGTTCGAATCCTTGCGTTATTAGGGTCGACCACAGTCCCAGTGTTGTTGTTTCGAGTCCCCGTATTATTACAGTGCGTCATTGAATGGTTGGGCTGATGGCCTTATCTTCTCACTGGAATGACACTCAAAACTTATGGGTGACTTACTTGGTTTACCAATTCTTCGGATCCTTAAGTCAGGATTTCTGATGTGACGGATAGATTCATATGAATAATTAGCATCTAATGTTGCGTATCAATTCAAAAACGCGTTACGCATGACCGCACATGCAATACAGTAGTAAAAATATTTAGCAAACTTCAAATAACGTAACCGGAATTTCCACTTTTTAATTTAGATTCTTTTGGATGGATAAATTGGCCAGAAAACAGAGAAATGTGAACTCTATAACCTAGTTTTCTAATGTGAAGATCATTTCTAACAAATTTTAGTGAATAGGATGATCTTTGCTTTCTTTTCATCTTATCCTCTCACCATAATTCCAAAATTTGTTCACCTTATCTGTTTACCTAATGAAGCCGACCTAAAGGAACACTTTTTGTTTACTGTGTAAAACATGACAGCTATTCCTAATCGCTTGAAGGTTGGGGCAATATGTATTTTTTACAACATTAGAACTTTAAAGGGGATAATATGCATAGCCTGGGAACAGAAATTTACCTGTTCGATATTGAGCAACTTCGTCCACCTCGGTGCAACTTCCATCCGACTTGAGATGGTACGCAACTGCTTTGGTCCATTTCTCATTCGTCTGGGGGTTGCATTTGTACAAATGACGTGGTGGAGGACATGCTGTGCGAAGTTAAATCGAAGACAAACAAATCAGGGAGAGTTTAGTCTGGTATCATAACTGCAAAGGTTGCGTCGATAGAAATGCTCGGAATGGTTGTACTTCTACCGACAGATAAGACGGACATGTCGTTTCACTATGAACCTAAGACTTCAACGGGGCAACTCACTGTCAAGTAACCTGGCGATCGATGTTTGAGCGGTCAAAGTCATGGCGTTTCAGTGCCATAGTACTACATTCAGGCCTTCCCTCACCGCTGGACAATTCCTCTTTCCGGCAGCCTCTCAATGCCTGCAGTTATGTTTCTGAAAATCGTGTCTTGTCTTGTCTATAATAATGGCATTAATAATAACCGAGTAATAAGAGAGTAAAATACAGGAGAAGGGAGGAATTTTGTTATTGGCGGCGGCGTCATTTGTGGTGATCTTCGTCGTAGTCCTGGCCGTCGTCATAGTGCCATATCACTCAATGCTCGAAAATACTCAATCTGCCTTACGTTGCTATTTATTATACCGATCTTGCCTGGTGTTTAACCCTTATTGTCAATTCACGTGGGTTTATTTGGATTACTCAGTCGCGTGTGGGAGCCAATTAGCTTTGGTTGAAAGCTTGTGTACAAAAGCAATATAGCACGAATATATGAAATTAGATATATTGTAATATAACGCAATACAATTCGATACCGTGCCATACAATGCGCTGCAATTCAGTAGAAAACTTAAAGCTTTTCCAGTCTTCTTGAGTCAATCTAATTTTCGTCGAATTCCAAATGATATAGTCCTATTCTCCCAAGGATTTCATTACCCGGTCAATGTGTGATATGAACATATCAGTTTAGTGGTTGCGCTCGCCTATTTTTGACTCAGATGTTTGAGATTTTTCATCTATATTGCATACTAACTGTGGTTGTTTACTCTGCATTTATAAACTACCCCATTCACGTGTCTTCGTAACACGTAGACGATGAATCGCATATATTACTAAAACTGATGGAATCTGGCCACCCGCCTGAGGTCAACTGTTACTGAAGATTTCTGGCATTGGGATCATCGTAAAATGTCACTGCGTGGCACAGGGTAGCCAATTTTCTGACCGAAGCGTGTAACAGTCACTCGATTTCACGTCTAAGTTTTCATGGAAGTAAAAAAATATGACCCCGTTTGGTTTTATGCGTAGAGATTCGAGAGAAATTGAAGCTTGAAACGTGTGCATTTTGTACTGTATAAGTTTTCAAACAACGGGATTAAGGATTGCGGTTCATCAGCGAGGAACCGTCGATATTCCTTTAAATATGACGTTTGCAATAGTACATACACATCCTACAATGCCGAAAAACTATTATTTTAAAATTGTGTTTGCCATTGGTTCCGTAACTGGACGGGTAGCGCCAAAACGGTAGACTGCTGGAGGCATGATTGTACACTATCATATTGGACATTGAACGTCGGGGATTCTAATGGGTTTACAGTGCTTGCCCATGGAAGAACAAATGGATCAGCCGGTGTTTTGATCTCACTTTTGACAAGCATTCACGGGCATTTTTAATCTGTGACATTCACGAAGCCGGGCTTTGACACCATATGAAACATAACCTTGTAAAGAAAGTAGATCATATGATCCCAGGCGTATCAGTCCAAGCGTTTGTACGAATTTTCGTAGTTTACACTAAATCCAATCCGACTTAATCAAGGTTTAAGACCACTGCTGAAGGTCAGTCAGAGATTACGGATTCACTAGGGTGATAGTTATTGGTTATGCTCAGCCTAGCTACAAAGAAACAAGCCGTCAGCCCGTAATGAACAATTAATAGACTATGAGCATGTTATACCATGACTAGTTACTATAGAGTTGATAAAAAACTTCACTAGTGTTGAACATCGTTTTAGGATACCGATCAAACTGCTGTATTTCTCAACAATATTTACGTTCGTAAAATAAGGTTTACTATCTTTTTTTCTATTATCCTTCCATTATCTTACCTCTTTGGATAATGATGCGGTAATGTGTATTATTTGTTGAAGGGGGACGCGGTCGATGATAGATCACCCGACAATCTCAAGATTCTTATTCGGGCCTTCATTTATCAAGACGCTACAATACCAATCGCTCAGTGAAAGTTCTAAAAATTCGCCCATCATTGCACAAGTGACGAATTGATCAAATGGGCTTCAACGGTACAAATAGATTAATTCGATTAAATATTGTTTGATTTGTGATGACCGTTTGCCATCCTTTCAGATTAGAGGCGATACGTTCGTCTGTCGAAAACCAACTTCTGAGGTGCTATGCCAAACCCAGTTTACGGCTGACTACAATCTATCGTTTACAACATGCCGATTGTGAAACAGATTACACGTGTCACAGTATGGTATAATCAATTATCTTGTGACCTGAATTCAGGTGTTGCCGCAGCGTAAATTAAGTGATTCATTGTGAACCAACTAACTTAAACAAACCAGCGCAAACCGCAAAGTAGTACACTCTCTTCGTTCTTGTTAGGAGTCACCAGCAGTGCATTCCCACCGAAATGGGCTGCAAACCTGGGACGAACTATATGGTAGTCGAACGTCTGAAGTTCCCAATAGAGGCTTTATCATTACGGTAATGCATCATTGTGAACTGTGGCCAGTGGCTCTGAAAAACGAACGACGGATGCGTGTTGCCTTTCCTAGTGTTAAAGTTTGATAAATCGTTCAGACACCATCGAGTCACTCTAGTGGCTAGGATATTAGACTGACCGTACTTCGTCTTGGGTTAGCGTCCCACTTTTTATGACACTTGAAATATAAGTGCAGTGGAAGAACGCGTCTCATAGCTACTAGGGCCCACTGCGCAAGAGACGGAGAAGAGACCGGTGGCCATGACCCCGAATACCGAAGTGGAGACCCCACCAGATATGGTGTGGTGATGAACCCGACGACATCGAGCTGACGTGTACCACCAAAGTGACCGGCAGATCTGGGCTTTCAAACCTCTGACCCTTCTGGTGACGGAGGAATAATTCATTTGACCATTGCTGATGGTCCTTAAGAAGAACGGAACAAGTACATAGTGTTCCTATAGCTTTGAAGGGTATGATGATGAATCCCCTAACTCACTACTCAAATAGAGTAACAACAACCGTTCAATGCCTTGTGTCTTGGTACCGTAGCATTTCCCAAATTTGAAAAGTTGTCTCTCCAGAACAGTTCATGGAGATTTTGTGGTTATTGTGGGGGTTTTCTGGATAGTAGGTGCGGCAGTTACTAGAATGAACTAAGACCATTCTGTAGAATCTTTATGCATTCTTTAATCGGAAACTCAACGTTTTGTCTGAGGATTCCAAACTTGGTGGTACTTGCTGGAAAAAGTCGACATGGGAACAAACGATTCTGTCTTCCAATCAGCTCATTGTTTTAGACCGCATTATGTCGGCTGAAATTATAACGAAAGGTAAAATTCCCAATTTAATTTACCAGGGCCATTGGAAACGAGCACACAGTTGATGATCACTTACCACAATGCAATTTTCGTTCATTTACATGTTTCCGACACTCTCCTTCGACCAGATCGTAGACCACCTCTCGTTCAATTTGAATCCCGTTATGGCAAGCGGACAGTGACTTTTGGGTCTTCGGGCAACCTGTATGTGCGGATTTAGTTGTGTGCACCAGAGAAAAACAAAAATAGCAACCTCAGAAGACCCGTGATTGTTAAGTTTTTTCCGTTTCATAAATTTTGACAGATAAAAAATATCTCGTGGATTCTTAAAATTGAACTAATTTAATTTACCGACATTGGGTTAGGTAGACTACTAGAATGTAACACTAGTGGCTGGTTTGTCATCTATGAATGTTAGGGATACTCACGCCAATAATTCGCTTCACTAACCAACAGATTTATACCAGGATCTATTAAGCTCAACCAATTAAGATCATGGAGCTACGAATGGACACCGGACTAGAAATACCTCCTAACACCGAATAACTGGTTCGGCTATTATTTTTCTTGCCCACCATTCTTGGACGTAGCTATTTTGCATCTTACCATGCTATTTGGGCCAGCTGTTCCAAGCGTCAAATGTGGTCGCTTAGCTGAAACACACCTAACCGAGTTTCGGTGTGGGACCACGTAGAATGACAACAGTAATGTGGCGGCTATTTATGAGCTTCTTCGTTGAAGAAGAAGCAACAGCTGATAGTTTACCAGAATGCGGGTAGCAATATTCATCCGATTCATTACCAGAAATATTGTTCGCAGAAAGTAGTTATTTATGGCAAATTCAACTTTTTAGCAGTACACATATATTGCATTTTATCCGAGGGGTGGATGAAAAATGGAAACCTTTAGAAAGAAATAAGTTGCTTGCATGAATAACGCTGGAGCGAAGCCATTTTTTCATGGACGTCAGCATCTATGGGTCAGAATCAAAAAAAAACATTTTAATATATAGAAAGAAATATTAGGCCAATGGGAAACCCACTAAGTCTTCAAAAGCTGTAAAACGCCCGCTAAAATATTGGGGCGAAATTTCATCAATGTATTTCTGTCGACTACAGGGGAACGTGACTAGACGAGCCGAGGCTATTGTTGTTGTCAGGAGCAGAATTAGGGGGTGTTAGTTTGTGCACAGCTGGTTTTCTCGCTGACGGTGCCATTCGTCTTTCTTTTCGCTACGATTCGTATAATTTACACATGGATGGACGAAGTCACGGTCAGCGCATGGATCAGGCGCTATCTGCCATGAGTTTAACATTCATTCGGAACAGAAATACTTCGAAACCGACTGGGCTGACAGGATCGGCGCTTGCATGCTTACAATCAACCATATCCCTTGACAAAGCTTTATAATGCAGTGAGAGGAAAAAGTCTCCTTTTATTAAAGTATTTTCTGTGTACCTAGGCCAGTTTGTTTTAACCGAGACTGTGCAACATTGGAGGCTTTTTCATTAGCTTGATACCATCCAAGTAACATACGGGAATTGCCTCGTCGTGAGGCGAATTTCATGGCATCACATTCGTGTCACTATTCTTCAGATGACTTGAGAATACGACCTCTCGTTCTATTTTCCGGTTTAAACTAATATCTTTCAGCTCTGTGTGCGAGTGCTAACGGGATGCAAAAATTACAGGGCAAATGCAGGAAAAAAAGTGTACGTGACCACAAACGGAACAGTCAGAAGCACAGAAAAATTGAGAATACAGAACATGCAATAAACTGAATTTCCCAAGAAGGAGATTCCATGAGATCTTCCCGGTGAGGGAAAATATTAGTCGATGAGGAGATTTGTGTGCAATGATCAGCTGAACTTCTTGTTCCAGTATTAGTGCACAGAGAACAAAATTGGCAGCAGCAATTTCAGGAAAACAAATATATTTGTTAATTGATGCAGCCTTCCAAATTTTGAACGCAAACAGATAGCTGAAATCAGATATTATATCATTCCTGTAAGAGTTTTAATTAAGTCTTTTTGATCGAAATCCAATTATGGGTTGAATTTCTTCACCACTGTTTCAACGAGTTCAAATGATATGAGTTTATTGTTGTTCGAGCATAGAAATCCCTACCAGATTGTCTGATAGCAGATGGGGACTATAACAGCAAGGAGTATGCTTTTTATGCTCTTAGGAATGTCATATCTGATAATCTTGTTCGCCGATGCAGGAAGCCGTTGAGTGACTAGTAAATTTCACTAGTTCGTGAAAAATGTGGGAAGCGTTTACAGTCAGAAATTAGCGTTAGTAAACTTTTATTTGACTATGACATTTCCATATATTGGTGTTGTACAAATTTTATCTCGTGTTTGGTTTCTGAATACTGTAAGATCCATGAGTCACTTTCTTCGTATTCTAGTTTCACTTCAGGCTGCACAGGAAACTATTTACCCGATTCATACGATATCGGAACAACCAACCACGTGACACGTGGTAGACCTTCATCTAAAGCTCATGAGACACCTTAGCGGAAGAGGAAAGATGTCAGTTAGCACTATTGAGCCCCGAAGTCATTGGTATATCAGCATTCAAACCATAATTCGCGCAGTTGCTTCTGTCCGCTTTACTCTTGATTTGATGATACCTTCAGGTGAAAACAGGGTTAGAAGGTAACACAAAATGACTTATCAGTTGTGGTGATATCCCTTCAGTATGGAAAGACTCATTCAAATTCGGTAGACAACTAAAAAGTAGCATCAGCTTACATGCATGTCAACCATTATACTTTTGAGACTGAAAACTCCTCATGCATTTATCATCCATTTTTACCAGTCTATCATCAGACAAATGACCTTAAAATTTTCTCAAACTGCAAGCTGCACTTCGGCTTTAATCTTTTATGGTTTGGAACTAGGCGCTATGTCTGACGAGCTTTGGTCTTGTGTTGTTACTTAAAAAATGCGTCACAACGTTGCCCATTTCACTTGGCGACCTCTTGTGCACGAGATTTTTCACTGTTTTACTCTCCGTATCTGGGCACTTAAACCTCTTTCGGAGTATAGCAGCCCTGACATACTGCAATATATGTGACGTTGCTTTATACAAACGATTTAAACTCGCTCGGTTGCGTGCATTTCCATAAATTTATTTGTCGACCTCTGTGTGCCATTTGCACAAACGTCATCCACGAGATATGATTTACCAAAATTTATATATATGCACAATCAAATTTGACAGCTATCGAGTTGATTATCCCAAAGTAACACATTCAACCACTAAAATTCACTTTCAACATTCAAAGTCTCTAGTTGATTGGAACGCTATATAATTGGTTATTAAAGTTCTTTAACGATAAATATGTGAAGTGAATGGTTCTCATGAACTTACAACACTTCCCAGCTGGTTGAACAATCTGGATTGGTACACATTTGCAACTCTCCCATTGCCATGATGTCATGTGCAAGGTGCGTTCGCAAGTCTGTGGATTGCACAAGAATTTCTCCTTGGACTGATCGGATTCCGATCGCATTGGACAAGGTGGTTTGGGAATCAGTTTCGTAATTGTTTTGCTCGCACATTGACCTTTATGCGGACGGAAAAACGTTTCTCTAATGACCAACTGATTCAGTTTTGGGTCACACTTGGGAGTGGTCCGTTTTGGTATGGGACATTCTGAAAATAATGCCCAAAAAACGAAGTCTCAGTGACATTCAAGCGGTAAATTCCGATCAAATCGCGTTGAAAAGTGCCTTATGGGTATCCATAAGAAGTAGTTTTCAGCTTATTTTTGGTTTACATTGGAACTGCACGGTATAGAGAAACTGAAGCGAACGTGTGTGTCCATAAAATACATGAAACTGCAGCTGAACAAAATTTGTTCAGTACATGCTCGAAACATTACTGTATTGGAAGAGGCGTGCTCCATGGAACATAGGGTTTATTTTATTGAACCTGAATCTAGGCATGCAATAGAACTATTGGGTCACGGTTAGCAACGATCCCGGACAGAGAGAATCCTCATCTATCCCCGTCGTATCTGGGGGTTGAATCAATGAACTTTGAGGCATTAGGTACCTAATCAACTTGATCACTTCGGGCCAACAATGAGATCAGCACTTACATGTCCATGGACTACAACCAAGTAAGTTGCTGGATTGTCCCCATACATGAAGGATCAGAATGAGGGACTTTTAAACACTGATGTTGTAAAAAAATGTAAAGAGTCTAGGAAAAATTTCGGAGTATGTAGGGAATACAGTCCGGCTTGCCACAGTCGAATTTTTGAGAAAAGGAATGCACTGAGGAGCCAGCAATTCCTAGCAGTTTTACACGAAATACCTGAAAGCTTTTTGTTATGTACTGCCAGTGGGGGCTGAACCTTGTCTCTTAATAGGATCATTTCATGCTGGTTCGACTCTTTTTTACCTGCGTGTTGTTTAAACCCACTCGTGAGTTACGTGTACAAGGATGCGCGGTATTCGTGGTCCATTCACCTCCCCTTCCCTGTTTTTAAAGCAATGCATAAAATTCCTATTTAACTGGCAAACACCTGTTATAAATTTTTTGACTTTGACAGTAGGAAACATTTTACTTACACACAAACTTCCTGTGGATATTTAAACTTCAGATCTGGCGAACAAAGCATACAGACCGGCTACATAAACCTGCCCATCGTCAAATTTGCCCTACTACTCTAGCTCATGTCTTCTGCCTTCTGATGTATCCCATATACTTGCATTCTTTTACTGAAAAGTAGCCTGCGCTTTTCAAGCACGGTAGTAATTTTTGATCGATTCGCTGCTTTGACACCTGCCAGAAAATGTCTAATTCCATCGTTTTTTCGGAGTTAAGTTAGGCAGCGGTTTCTCGAGGCTTCGCGTCTAGTAGGCCGTTGAATAATCGTACCGTATTGGTGCGCCGGTTGACTTTCCACCGTGTTACTCTTGATCGGTAGCCCGGCTGGTAATCGTTTACATCTATAAGTTCTTGATAAGCACAATTACACTTGTGAATATGCTCTGCCCGTCGAAACCGTGTACTACACATCAGTGCATACAAGCTAGGGATATTGGGCATCTTCCGGATCAACATTTGAGTTGTCGTAATATTAGCTCTTACTTGTGGACATTATTCGGTCATATATCACTATTTGGCATGCAAATAACTGGAATTCTTGTTATTAGAATTTACCAAAAAAACTGTTTTTTGAAGCTTGAAAAGAGGGGGCGGGGGGAATCACGAGGCATTGGAGATCTTTATAAAATCTCGCCTTTTGGGGAACGAAATCCTCATTGACATTGACAACGAATCGAACAGGATAACTTTTCACCAACACTGATTTACTTTACCCCGAGTAGAATAGAGCGAACGATTTGCGATGGGTCCAAATAGACTTGTTTGTTCTAACGCAACTCTCATCCAAACGATATCTGCTATTTGGTCCGGACCCGGCTTCCTAATCAAGAGAGGCAGAAAGAAATTCATTCAACAACAAAAGAAACAAAGTTCACTAATGAGCCATAGTTTCCTTCTTACCGCATACTTCAGTTGTCACACGCACGGCCAAACGACACCGACAGTTGCTTGCGACCTGTTTGACGTGGATCAAATTGCGGACTGAAGGTGATTGGTTGTCACGGCGGCGACACGGTCCATGTCGAATCCAGCGACGACGACAAACTGAGTGAAAACCAAAGAATATTGCTTTTCGAGTCAAAATCAAAATTCTACTGCTGTTTAGATCAAATACACTTATTCAATCAGAAGCGCACAAAACCGTGCTCAAACATGTGTGCAACAGCGCAACATGTGTGGGTCTAACGCAAACGTGCCGCCCAAACGCAAGTGGACAAAATATAGCCACTCCATTAAGCAGTCTACTTTTAAAATCGGTCAATTTAATATGCCTGCACTGGGACTAACAGATGCATTCTAGGTTTTAACATCAGGGAATAGATCTAATTCTATCGATTTAATGACGAAGAGTTAACGACTACAACTTGGATTGCATACACATCTTTGCAGCAATTCACTTTTCCAGTTAGAATGAATTCACCTCGGAAACCAAAGTCACGCGCGCCAAACAACTTCTGGTTGGATCTAGTAACATCTAAGTAATTAGAGGCCCCTGATATCGTTATATAGTATCAGAATATAAGCTAAGACAAGCTTATACTAAAGGCAAATTTCGTTATTCGAATTTCCATTAGATTTGCATTGGGTACAGAAGTAATATGAACTACAATGTTATTGAACTTCAACTTCGGTTCCAGCATCTCGCTACAAGGGCTGATAAGAATGACTTCTGCTAGTCTTGCTGGGAAACAATCATGGAACAGCACTTAAACGTGCTTTTTGGAAGTAAATAAATAGGTTAGTGAAACAATCAAAGTATTAATGTTATCCTTCTCGGGAACTTCTTTCCACTATTTA
Organism: Fasciolopsis buskii; assembly: GCA_008360955.1. NCBI lineage: Eukaryota > Metazoa > Platyhelminthes > Trematoda > Plagiorchiida > Fasciolidae > Fasciolopsis > Fasciolopsis buskii. Next base: position 47,577 of record LUCM01004306.1, on the reverse strand, counting down.
ACTCTAACGTTTGAAGGAATCGAGAAAATTGGTTTTTGAACAGAGGTTGATTATCATTCACACAATGCGAGATCGAGCGATTTTGCAATGGAATTTTGTATCAGTTGATCCAATTTGTGTAAACAACCGTTCCACATTGCCGATGAAATGGATGTGTCGGACAAACTCACCGATCGGTTTGTTCAGTATCACTTTCTTTCTGGCCACGCAATCGAAACAAGACTTTTGTTCTTGCACATAAAGCGTTCGAATTAGGGTAGTATCTTTTGAGCACGTTTGTCTCACCAGTTTGATGGGTTTGCAGGCTGAAACGAACAGGGTGGAGAAGATGTTAGCGTGACTTTTTCAATTACTCCTAGCAGGTCACAGTTTACTTGCACAGTGCAAGTTTGCACCTCCGGTGTTTGTGGCAAAACCTGATCGGCCAGGTGTGTAACGATTTCTGATTTCGATCAGTCGCTTTTGCTTCGTACCAATAGCCCACACATTCGTCTGGGCAAATAAGTAATAATCTCATTGCATTCTGTCCTCGATTTTTACCAATCATATGGTGAAATTCTAAAACAGTTGACTGGAAGCATACTGAAAATTAGGATTGACGATTTAGAACGAGGAACTGACATCATGTTTGATTTGGAGCTATTCGGAACATGATCCAAAGAACGTGAAACCAACACTCAATTATTAGCTGTGATGAAACTAGTGACATGCTGAAATCCATCAAGTGTGCGGCTAGCCTCACAGGACATTTTTGCAAATTCGAGAACAAGGCATTCCCCGTGGTGGTGGTGGTGGTAGTGGTGATCGTCGTCAAGGGATTTGCCTGACTCAAATCGAGCCACTACCGGTCAGTTCGGTTTCAGCAACATTCCATTTCTAACACATTTCTAAAATATTCTAGTTTTTTTCTAAAGTAGACAACAAATGGCCAAACTTCGAAGTTGATTGTAAAAAGTTGTTTTCTCAAGTTCGTGAAAATAAGCATCGATATTTTCTGTTAATATTTGTCAGAAGTGGCTTCGGTTACTTTTCGGGGTGTATTTTGCCACGTCAACATTAACTATATTTCCACTATATAATTAGATTAAAAACGACAAATTAACGTGTTTTTAAGCTGGAGTCATTATCTCTACATACTAGGATGGCCCGAGTCAGATAGCAAATATTTTCAGTGTTTCACTGATTCATAATGGGAACTTATAATTAACAGCATACCGTTGATTTTCGCAACAAAAATCTACTGGAAGTTTTAAGCTCACAGCTAGGTAGCTGTGACAAAAGGAAGAGTCAGAGTAGTCGTAGTGCAGAAAACGCGACAATCCTATCGTGTTTTTCTGGGATTTCTATGGAAATGAGCAACACAGAGTGAATGTTGCATTCAGTACACAAATCTAACGTTTGGCGAAATCTAATCAAGTAACCCTAGGTAATGTGCTTCACTGGCACCAAAAGGTGCTAGTCCCACCCCAAACAGACAAATAGACAAAAGAGGGACTAGAAACTGCAACGGTTTTTCTTGGTGATGAGTCTGACCCAAATGTATTCTCGCCTAACTGAACCTCATGATTTTGTCATCGACTGAGGAGTGTATACGTTATTTCTTTTATTTCACTGGAGAGCCTTGTATATGTGCACACAGACTTGGTTAGTAGATTGCAATATGTGATCTTGGTACTTTGACAGACCAGTTGCATAAAAAGCCGTTTTGTAGTACTAGAACACCATGATCTACTATCCGTTTTCAGGAGTCACGGAGAAGATGAGGTTATTAACTATTTAGACTCAAAAAACAGATATCCCACTTCCAGTCGAAAATCGACAGGTGCGTCAGTCCTTCCAGCAGGCCGCTACGAAACCATTACCGAAGACTAGACAACTAGAAATCCGTTTATTCTTTTCGACCTTAGGCGAACAGTGTACCAGTTTATTGAACCCGTCGGAATTTGATTCCTTTCTTTAGAAAGTATGGCCTCAATTCACTCGATGTTCATTCGCAATTGAATTCTAATCCACTTTTGTCTACTCACCAAATAAACTGATTACGTCATTCTGTACTACAGGTGCGACGCAGACTGTTGCAGCTGATACATACTTAGCTTGCTAATGTTCAGCCGCAAAACCCTCTCGGTCCCATCGAGAGATTATTAGAGACATCGTAAGTTGATCGAGAGCACTCGGCAAAAATCCTTTCCTGGTCTGTTCGGATAGCTTTCCGCGAATCGTAAAGTTCTTCGGAATGAGCCTATTTGAATAGCTCAAAAGATGACTAGTAATTGACCCGACAGGATATTTTCGTCGTCCACCAGTCGTTATCCATCGTTTAATAGTCCTTGATTATCGTAACATCAGGCCGATTTTAGTCCTGTTTGACTAAACTAGAATATTTGCGATTTCGGATAATGCATACCATAAACGGGCGCATTACTTGTGAACTGCTGAGTTCATTCGAGTGACTTGATGTCTTACCGTGAATTATATCAACAAATGTTATTACATGGAAGAAAAGCGTTTTATTTTAAATCAGATCACAGCTGCCTGAAAGACCCGGGGTCAATGAATGAGAGTCGAATGAACGAATGACCCTTCGATAACGTGAATAACCAATTTTACGCCGTTATTGTTCAACGTTTTATGCATACCCATTGCATTAACATAACAACCCATCAGCATACCGAATTTCTACATTATGAGCCACTGGGTTTCACAAGAATTGTGAAAGATCAGGTTGCTGCCTGCAGCATTTCCTGTATCATATTGCAAACAACATGATTTAATATTTAGCATGAGTGTTCCGTATGTGATACAGCGTTTCAGTGAAGAGGAATGAAGCTACTAGATTGCGTCAGCACAAGTATTCTGTAGTAAGACGAAAACCTAACTCCGAGTTTTGGCAAAACTTACCACATGGCTCTTCGTGAACGTTGTCCATCAGGCGACAACGAAACTGCCCACCTTCTTCGCGGAAAAAGGTCTTCAAGTGTATCGTTCGTTGACCTTTGCAGAAGTCACACTTGTCCGGAATTCGAGATAGTGTAGGTGAACATTCTGAGAAAAAAAGAAGCAAAGGTATTTGTTTACCTGGAGCCGAAATTGTCTGTCTTAGAAACCGAGAGAACTTTACCCTCGTGAAATACGGCGGTGCGAAACCCTAAATCGCATATGTGCGTCCGTGATCAGACTTGACAAGGCAGTAAAAAATGCTCGATCAATTTTACTATTACGTCTTTTCTCCCTGAGTTTCTTCTGAAGAACGACCTTTCAGGTGGGACTCTCAAAATTGAGGTTTTATCTCACGTACGTTTTGATCAACAAGAGAGAAAAGTGATCAAGCAAAATCCGATTCACTGGTCACTTAATGAGCCCAATATTCAGCTGATCGATAGAAGAAAGTGTTTTGCGAGATCATTTCTCGTGAATTCTTGTCAACTTTCGTTTGGTCTACGCATTTTTCCCTAACTAGGCATGCAGGTCTTGAATACATCGACACTGAAAAACTATTCCCGGATGCATGGGGTTGACTGCATTGAGGCGTCCATTTTAATCTTTAAAAACTGATGAGGGTACACAGATGAGTTATTAAGAACCATCATGAGACACGGAATAAAGAATCAGTGCTTAGATTACATTTTTATCATGTATGTAGGATAAGTTCAATGCGAAACTGAGTGAAGACCCGACTGAATCAAAATCTTCGGCTTTACAATTTATCGGTCAGAATAGTTTTATGTGTAGACTGTTGGGTACGCGCGAATGACGTCAGTTGACATCTTAGTCGTGTGTTATAATTCACCAGCTATCAGCTACAGTCGGCAATGTTCCTCCGGTTTATTTAGTTGTGAATTTGTCTTCAGAAAGGTTATCGAGAGTTAGAAAATCTGAAGAACCGTAGCACCTATAATCATAACTTCTGTTGACATTACAGTTGATGCAATAAAGCAGCAAGCATAACTGGTTAGTGATCAGATATCAGTAGTGTTGTGAAGCTTAGGTTGTAAAAACAAATCGAATAAAATATTACAAAGAGACGAATGTACTTCGGAGGGCTCGATGTCATAATTCCAGAATGTCCTCTGCTAGAAAACACTTTGATAACCACAAATTTTTTCGCACCTAGTCACATACCTCCACATGGTTTGAAGTGTCGAGTCATTAATGGTTCACATCTACCGTCTGACGTCTGTCGAAAACAAGTTCGACGTATCTCAATGTTCTGTGTGTGCGGGTTGCAAGTTCCTGTCTCCAAGCGGCATGGTGGACAACCTGTGTGCAGAGCGGCAAAATTTTGTGGCATTAGAAAAGCAACCGTCTAAGATTTGTTAAGTAAGTGGTAATATTCAAAAACGTTCGCAACAGAGCTTATTCCGGTAGATTTTACCGTGCATTCGAGGTATCCTACATACACCACAGAGATTGTATTCTTAATTCTAATCCCAAGATCTTACTTTTTAACTACCAGAAATATTCTGTCAGAATTGGTGTTGATAACGTCAACTCGTGGCCACATGTGATAAGATTGTCGGAATGTAATCGAGAGCAAGAGCGTCGTAACCGTTAAACCATATAAAATCCTTGTAGACTTCTGATGAATCCAACAATATGGCTGTGTTTTGTCGTCCATAATTTTGATTTCTTGGTCACTTTTGCTGGATAGAATTATGCCAGTAGACAAAAATGAGACAATCAATGAAACCAGACGCTCATAGTCTATGCCGATTTTTCGTTAGTTTGCCTAGTGATTTTTTAAACGTCAGGACCGAAGGAAGTATAGGAGTGTATCGAAAAATCGATGCGCCATGTATTGGTTTTTATTGTAAATGACAGCGTTAATAATAGCGTTGTTGGCAGATGTAATTCGCCAACGTTTCGACCACTGTGGTTTGTCTTTCTCAAGGCGTTTTGCAATCAGATTTGTCTACTGATATTCATAAAAGTAATCCAATGCACAATGCAGCTTAAATGGACTTGAACAACTTCTCAACCTTTTACTGGTTATTACCAGACAATCAGTAATCGTTACTGAGTAAATGATATAAACTTTTCTCATTTTTTATTCTGGATGACTGAATCCACATAGGTAAAGCAAAACTGTTGCGACTATGATCAAATATGGTTAGGGACTTACTGCATTCCTGAGGCATACAAGTACGTCGACAGAGCATTTGATACAATCTGTCTTTGCATGCCCCCCGTCTACGGAACCGTTCACACTGTGCAAGCGGAACTTGATTTTGACAGCGGTGAATGCATTTGCTACAGGTGGCCCGACAAATCCTATCCATTGCCAGTTTGTCTTTCACACATCTGCCTTCACGTTCCCACTGACTACATTCTTCTTCCGAAGCGCGATCAACACAAACTGTCCGGGGTAGCGAGTGGAAGTAGACCAAATTTGTCACTGAATGCCACTTATTTTTCCAAAGAGAGTTCATTGCATATAGTTTAATTATGCGTCAATATCTAGACCAGACTAGAAATGCCGTGTCAAGGTTCGGTATCGAAAACTACACACTGGAATGTAAATACAAATAAACTGCTTACAAGTCGAAGATAAACTCTGTCAGTGACACTCCGGCACGTATTGCCAACCGTAAATGTATTGTGCTGTAAGTTGTTCGTTCAATTTCGTCATCTCTCTTCCATTATTACAGAGCCGACATTTCCTTCTCACGTCTGGAATGATAAATAGGAGTATTTTCAATATCAATTTAGACCCCCCTCGAATGGAGATTATCTCATTTCTGACGCTGATCTCCATGGCTGTGCTGTCGCATCTAGCTTTGTTGGGCACGGTAATTTTGTTTTATATATACAGTGTACACGCTGTAACCTGTTGGCATTCCTACTGAGAGTATAGTCTCAACACTGTAGCACAAACTCGACCTCATATTTGCTATTTTTCTGCAAATGAAAACACTCAATTTAATCACTTTTACTGATTTCGAAATGCAGACAAACTCAGACCTATTTGTAGTACCATAGTTTCAACCTAATATATTTATAATTTCACGATGTAGTGAACATATAATGTCATTTAAAATCTTCCAAGTTGTGCAGACAAGTCATTGATTTTTTATCCTTTCCGTCACACCGACTAAGCCCGGACATAACTAATTGCTGTGCATGTGGTTTGCGGTACAATGTCGCTTCTAGTACTCTCCACATATCCTAAGCCAGGACAAGTACCTTCAAAAATGTTTTTCTTTTAATTTTGATTGAACTATTTCCATGCAGAATCTACCACGAAGTTTCTTTTGTCATTCTGGTCTAGATAAAAAATAGTTACTCATAAACGTGTTCCTTGCCGGTTCGTGCACTTTTTATTCAGGGTTTCCGCATGTCTTTTTTCATCTTGTGAATTACAAAAGGAGATCCATTTTTGTAATGGTGCTTGTTAAAATAATTCCTCTAAAGTGGTTAAATAAAAAGGGAGAATTTTCCAGCACTTTATTGTCCGAAATCAACTGCTGAAAGATAATTTTCTTGGATAGCCACAAGTTCCACTCTTAGGAGTACCCTACCCGTCTAGCGTTTGCAAATATAGGAAGCGAATTATCATCTGCAAAGTTTGTCAAATGGGATCCAGCGGTCATCCACAGGATTAGTCCAAATGATAACACATACTTTGCCCACATTTGTTACTTTTTTCCATCTGATTTATTTACAACACATCCACAGATTTATCGACTGCGTTCATGAGTCCTGAATTTCTGGGGGGATTTTCTGACAGTTTTCACTTGGTCTTAATCTTAATTGTTCCATAAATGAACGAAAATATGTGTATATTAGTGTGCGCATATGTCTTATTCTTTATCTCGAGTGCATGAACTGTCACTGATTAACAGCACTACTCGTTCTGACCTTGACAGTTGACAAGTGCAGCACATTTTAATCTATTTCATCTAATTTAATATAATTTTTTGTCCAGGGAGATATAGTTCACTGAACACTTGCATGTGTTTGATATTATCCTCTGGGAGTACTTGCACTCAGATGAAATTAATGACTCCTCAGAGCTAACTGATACGGTAAAACGAAGAGTTTTTAACCATGAAATCGGCCAATAACTTGACATCAGATAACTATATACTGATGGTATATTATCAGTAAAACATGGTAGGTCATTATGAACCTACCGGATTCCAAACAGCCACAGTGACTAGGTGGAACACAGAGCATCCCATCCAGCACGTAACCCAGTTGACATTCGCATCCTGGACCATGATACATGGGGTGACCACAACGAGGATTTGGATGACCAAGCAGAACATTTTCACAAGTTTCTGGGCATGGATTCCGGTCGTGTACGAAGTGTTGATTTTTACCGCATTGAGGGCCGCCTAAAAAGAATGGTGAGGTATAAGTTAAAAAAAGAGAACGGTTTGACTACCTAAATAAAGTAGTTCAATGCGTTGTACTTTCTATGATGGGCCACACATTTCCGCATAAGGCCTGGAAAAAAACAGAATATTTGAAAACCTATTGTTGTCTGGCTTTTACCTTAACTTTAATTTCACTATATCCTGATAACTTCTTTGGTTGATCCAAGAAAATTTAGGAAACACCACTACCCAAGCTCAAGTAATAGATTTGACCATATTTTAGAAATTTCAAAAAATTAGCATTCTATCAAGCACCACAGACATAGTCCCTATAAATGCATATTCACAAATTATTTAGTGGTTCATTTCCGTTGTAGTTCGTCTGGAATATTGATTAGTGTGGCGGTCAATTTCCTGGATTGACCGCGTCCTTTTGTTAGGGATTTCTGGGCTTTGAACCTCTCCGGGTATACGTTTTCGAATTCGCAGTGTACCACTACGAGTTAGTTGACGTTGCGTATAATGAACAGTTATTTCGTAGACGTGTAATTAGCGGTATCACGAGAATGACTCCAATGGGTCCGGGATTTATTCGCACTACCAAGACAAACAAGCTCAGCAATTCGGAACTGGATGAGGTTCGGAGTCTATGGAAGAACGATGTCCCATGTATTTTGTGTAATTTTTCAAAAGTCAGAGACAGCGCTGTCGGTAAGGACTTTATTTCACGGACTCTTTAATGGTCATAGGGGACTCTTCTCATGTGGATAAAACCCTCCTTGAGAAAGATTATTCAGGGTAGCCGAAACATTCCTTAATTACATTCCCTACCAAGAAAGCCGCTACTGAATTTTTGAGAAGTTTCATAAATGAAAACGACCAGCTCAGAATAAGTAAATAGTCCTGAAGGTTTCCGCCATACTTTGTGACCTGTCGAAAAATCTGCACTAATTGATTTCTTTTCCATTGAGGTGTTTCTGCTAATTTATTTATGCAGAAATTAACCGTGAACGTACAGCTTTGTTTATAGTTCCTGTGTCACTCACCTGTCTGGACCGATCTTGCCACTCGATGAAGCAAATGTTGCTCAGTTTGTTGCGTTTCATTTGCGGACACAACGGCTCTAATGGTGACCTCTGAGCGTATAAGTTCACACATCTGATGGGAAGTTTGAATAGCCATCAATTTGCAACGGTCACCCAAACCAGGTTTCTCCAAAGATACCTTCTCCAAGCTTGATTTTGGTCCGCAAAGCACGGTCAGAGACACGTTTACATGACAGTCTGGGAGAAGAAACGAACGGGTTAGGAAGATATTGAAAATGCGTGCGACACCGTTGGATAGAATATTCGCACCTGGATTTGAGAAGTGACAATAAGAAAGGTAGAAGTAAGGACCAGTCTTTTTCACTTATCCCAATGATTCCGGACAAAGGCTAACTTGAAACAACTTTGATGTCACTCGCACCCGTGGAGCTGAACCTAGCAGTAAGACCTTGCATTTGAATGCGGTTGTAATAATGCAAAAATTCAGCTTTATTTAAGGGTGTATTAGTGCCCAAAACAAGTGTTTACCGTCTTTCGACCCCTCTGATAGATGTATAATTAATGATTAAGTTCTGTACTTGGTACTTCTCCTGTCATGTTCAAGAGTGGAATCAAGCAAATTCTGAAAATTTCAACTCTTCTCAAATCAATAAGTGACTAAATTCAAAATGAATCCGCGGGCTGAAAATCTCTGAGCCTCAACTGATCATCTCCGGACGACGGATGTAAACAGTCAGAGTTCAGTTTCGCTTACACTTTGTTGCACAAATAAATCACATTAGTTATTTACTCGAGTAATCTGGCTGGTGGAATGCATAGGAATTTAATGAAGTCCGTGCTTTATCCCTGGTGTCGTAGATCGTAGTGAGCTGCGGTCTTTTGGTTATAAAGCCCGCACATTCTACGGTCTACAGATACTGTCCTATTACCTACACTTAGTATTAGTAATAAGGAAGCACCCGTCTGTCTAGGAGTAGATATTTGTATGTACCAAACGCTAAGTAAAGATTCAAGTAGGTAGCAGGTGTTTCATCAATGGCCGAAACGATGGTGTGTTTGTTTGGGATGCGCTTTACACGTTGTTAATGTAAAGCGATGTTGCAGGACTGGACTGACTCAAAGCCAAACTTTGTTCTTGGAAGGAAACGACGAGGTGAGGTGGTTATATTTAATTACCTTGGTAGTTGTATTAAACCAAATACTAGACGCATACACAAAACTCGACTGACATTTAATCATTCGGACTTCTCTGGCCTCGGCGTGACATGCGGTTATCAATCAACGGTTGAGTGTATACCGCAGCACTGAGGTTGGTGTTACTCTACGGCTCCGAAACATGGCCGTTCCGAGCAGTAAAAGACTTTTGGTGTTTGAGAACCGCTGACTTTCCTGGTCCGAAAACCCTCATATGTCGAGAGATGGAAACAGTCCATCTACACTTTCTGGTTTTAAGTGGGATGTGTACCAATTTTAGATGGTAGCCTAGGAGATAAAAGATTCACGTACTCTATCATTTATTGGTTGGCCTGCTCATGGAGATGTCGAACACGTTGCACCTTCAGACATCAACGACTTGGCAACTGTACGGGAATGTGCCGCTGACCCATCAGATATAGGTACAACAGCAGGACGAACAAAGCTGCCCAGATCTTTAGGGGGTGCCGAGAAAACTGCAGCTGGTTCTGGACAAACTCAGACTCGTGCATTCTTGATGCACTTGCATGACGAACGTGGTTTACCATTGAGGAATGGTGGCTCGCCCGACATCTACACTGATAATATGGAACATAAAAAATTCCTCACAGAAACCTTTGCTAAGATAATAGTCGGTAAGACATATGGTCAGAACGACCTCAGTAACTTGCGTTCGCACGTACGCTATGCGATTCATTTAAGTCAACTCTTCCGGACTGTACAGAATTACGGTATAGTCGGCTTGAGACATTACTTTCCGGTGCACTGCTTGGGCATTCAAGTCAAGAGAAACTGTTTGTATGGTTAAGTCTAGACCAATGAGTATCTGTTAAGAATGGAAGTGAACAGTGCGGAAACAGTACAACCTGGTTGGGTAAGGGGCGAGCAAAACGAAAGCTGGAAAAGCCTGCCCGGCTCTGATACAACATGAGTAACAGATTAATCAAATAAATGCAACTCATGTCTTCTTTATTCCGAAGCTCAATGGATTCAGGCGAAATTGGCACCAAAAACTTGAGAAACAATGGAAGGAGGATGCGACGATGAATTGGGGCGGCGCAAAAGAACTGAATAAGGACAGAGGAAGTTGTAGTTAACTTTCCCCAGCTGACTCACTGCAAAATGATTGGATAAAATAGAACAATTGTGATTTCGAATCTAAACTTGGTGCTCACCACATGGTCTTTGCAGTGTTATCGGTTCGGGTAAGCATTCGCATCCCTGTCGTCGATAGGCGATAAATCTGGAGATTTGATAGCCCTCCCGGCAAGGATGAACGGCAGCCAATCGGATTCGTGAATCACAAACTGCAATTGACATAAAGCGAAATGAATGAAAGAAGAATAAATCTGTCAGGTGGCTAAAACTGAAACATCACTCTGCTCATCTCTTACGGTCTGTCGCTGGTGACGGCCGTCGGCAGTACAAGTAAAACACTTGAAACAGCAAGAGTGAAACCGCGACCGGTGGAGCAGTGACCAAAAAGTTGTTTCCATTATTTATGTCAACTTACCGATTCAAGATATTAACTGATCTAAGAAATCGTTTCTGTAATTTCTTACAACTGTATTGTTATTCTTCTCTTGTGGGATAAAGCTTGAACTTTATGGTTCATGTCATACGTAATTGGGATTAGGAGAAAGAAAGCAGTAATGTTAAGTTCGTTTTATTTCACACGATATTCACTTCATACCGCTGAATAAGCATCCTCAGGTCCAAGTGGCTGAGTAGGTTACTCAGCCTCACATGATCCAATACTTCCGGTTTGATGTTTAGTTTAACACCATTCAGCATAATAATTGTAATTTGAGTTCATTGCTCATGAACTATTGCTTTACAATCATTTGGAAACGGTGCAAGATCTGGAGACGTCTTCACGTCAGTGGGCCAAACTGAACTGAACTAACAATAAAACCTCATTACCTATCGAGGCTTACAGTCGGATTAATAGTTGTCTTCGGTGTTTAAGTGGTAGGATGTTTTATTCGAGACAAACGATGCCTCATCAGGCATCGTTATGATTTCAATCGGTCAGTCCATAAAACCAATATATAAATTTTATCAGTCAGTCAGTCAGTCACTCATGAAGTCAGTCAATCAATCTGTCTATCAGTCAGACAGCAATTTAGTTGCTAGTGCATTTCAGTCCAAGCAGGCCCATACGTGGTTTCAGAATTTTCCTATCTGATGGATTTATCTGATGGTAATCTTCACTAATGAATAAAAGTACTGGGAACGACAGTGAAAATTCCTCCCCAAAAGGTTCGAATCACGTTCAGGAAGTTCATAAAGCCCCATCTAGAAATTCACTCCAAAATCCTAGGTTAGAACCCTAATTTTTAGTTTTATTATATTTTCTGTGTAGATAGACGTATTCAGTTAAATCTTCAGGTTTCACATACTATTATTTCTGCCGGCTAATTTTCCAGAATATAATATAATAAATATAATCACGCAAGGGTTATTCCATTCTGAGCTACTAGTTTTCAGAATCATTGACATTTTTGGCGCTAGAGAACTACTCCCGGAGCAGTGCAAGACGTTAGGTTCTAGAGTTGAGTCATCTTTAGTGGGCTACTGCTTTCCCCGATAGACTGAATGGGCATATCCACCCGGTTTTACTCACTGACAGGTAAACGTGACTGTAGCACTTGTTCCGAACATGACTGATTTCGCTCCCGTGAGTACGTTCGTTTTTCCAGCACCACAACTGCTTGAGGCACGTCACACGAAATGGTTGTTACTTCCGGTGGGCAGGGACTAAAGGAAAAAGACGGCGAGAAGGAGAGGTAGGGCCAGACGTTTCCATAACCAAATTAGAGTCAGATTTAAGTGAGTATTTCATGTCAGAAAGTTTTATCAGCTACCACTGCCACTGCCACCATTGTTTCAGTGAAGACATTATACTCAAATCTAGGATTTACCAGGTCACAACTTGATTTGCAGCCCTAAAAGAACTTTCGGCTTATTTTAACTGGAAACTGATGTCACATTCACAGTAATGGTGATAAGGCGATCGCAGGCATAATGGAACCAAGCCAAACGATCACTGGTTTATTGCTTTCACATGTAAAGTCTACTTTTTCTTCTTGGTTTTCAAGCTGTTCACCGTGCTTGGGAATCCACTCACCAACTGTAATTAATGGTCCGATGATGTGGGCTAACGAATTGTGGAAAATGCTGTGTGCTTAGCTGATTTTAATAGGTAAACAATGCGTTCCGTATGAGAGATTTGTGAGACCATTCGGTATGGCCTTGTGTTCAACTGGTAAGCCACATTTGTTACTGAGGTGTAGATTGTGACTCTTCCAGATCCAATCAGATTTAATTCTTTTGCTTCCGGACCAACTGACTATTTATTGAAACTTGTCATTTAGTAGTTACTAACTGATTAGTATCAAAGCCTCAGTATACTGAATGATATTTTAAGGTAGTGAGAAAACGATCTATTTAATCCAGTTTTTATAACCATTAAACTTGTACTGAAGTGTTCCAGACTTAATCTCTACCACACAGGATTAAGTGATAACAAGAAAAACATCCTAAGGTCAGTATCCAGAAGAATTATGGAGAAGCTTAAACACGCTGAATCCAAGGAGAACGCTGACTCTGGAATTTGGCTATGTGTATCTTAGGGTCTACAGCAATCCCGTTCAGGGGATCATGTGGAACTCATCGTAGTAATCCAACTCAAACTACGTGGGAAAACTAAATGGCTGGAGATTTTATACTCACTCATTAAATCATGAACTGAGCACCATGACCTACCTTCCAACCATTGCTTGGAGCAGAATGAATAAACCCATGTTGTCCTTAAAAACTGTCGACGGTTTAGGGCAACTCCTGTGATTGGTCGGTTCAGTTTACCCCCACCCGATAACAGTCACCTGTCGACTGTTCCATTTCGGCAGGAGGATTTCTATCCGTTGGTGGAAAATCGAGCGGTACAAATGGAGCGTATTGGCGCCTGTTACTTCCCCTTTGACACTTCTAACACCGAAAATGCATCATGAAGGACTTTAATCTGTTACTTTCTTTCTCATCTTGACTATGAGACTCGCAGTCTGATTGTTCAATAAGAAGCGTCCAGAATGGTCAGATTTCATTAAAAACAAATCATAATTCAAGTAGAACTGTTGATTTCAGTTTACTGTCTTAGAGGAATCACTGTGCCCATCTTTTACCATCTCTCTACTCAGACAATCGTCAAATTCAGACCGGACTCAGTCGGCTGTTATCGAAATACTTCCTCGCTGCCCGTGAGTCATCTTCTCCATATGCGCGAATGCGCATCGAGTAAGTGTGAATTACACTTTGTATCTGCTCCCCGAATTTGGGCCCAAGAAGATGGATTTTACGTTCTTTTCACGATGGTTCATTTCGATTTACCTGCTGACAGTATTTCCACCAGTAAAACTGAAACTACGATAGATTTAGGGCCCCGTAATATCTGATAGATAAGAATAGAATGAAGGAATTTCTGGAGAAAAGATTTATGGGCGAATCAATTCGCTAAACTCGAATACGATCTGAATAGGAATGCAAAATCTGGTCTTCCTTCGTCATACCCACAAGTATTAATTGTTTTGTAAGTTTCATTCGATGAAACGCCTGCCTCTTATTAAAACGGAATAACAGTGTTAACCTCCGGAATGACTTAACATAGACTATGCCCGTCTACTGCTGCTTTCGTTTTAGCACTTCCTTCAATGTATAGGTGTGAATTTGGAAGTCTATGACAAGCTGAAAGAAAATCTAATATCGAGTATCTTGGTTCCGAATGAACTCACGTGATAGTCCCCGCCAGCGCCGCTCTCAACGACATGGGTGTCAGTATAATGAAGTTGAGAATTGCAGCCCACCATATCCATGACTGACGTGGCTTTCTCCGCCCTGGTTTTGGCGAAACCGCCACCTGTTGGCCTTTGGCCGACTCCATCGCAATTCAGTGTGAAGCGGCCAATAACTGCTGAGTAAATGGATTGTTATCACCGGTTCTTCCCAAGATCTGGATTATTTGCAAGTCACAGATGGAAGCTTCCGGACAAGTTTAGCTCTATTTATATCAATAAATAATAAGGTTGGTGTGTGCACACGAACCCGCATTAGAAAAGTAGAGGAAAGCGTTGGTAGGATAGCCGAGCGATCGTGAAAGTAAACCAAATATTTTTTTAGATTTGGTGCTCAGTACAAGATGAGGGTGCCTGTATATCATTTCCCCAAAGAGGAAATTTTAATTTCGTAAGGATAAATGCTTGAAAACGTGCACAATTTATGAGAACTAAGGTATTATCGACCGAGTGTTCATGCGAGTTATATCAGAGAAGAGCTATAATACTGTCTTATGCTCACAAAGAACAACTGGCTGGAAAAGAACACGACAAAACCCTTGAATCAGTCTCAAAAGAAAACAATAACAGGTTGGGTTAGTGGAGCTGTCTTGAGTTGTGGGCAATATGAGTTGTTTTCTGCTAGTCTTTTCCATCCATCACCTTCGAGAGTCTGATAATGTCATGCGACCGGAAGAATGAAGTAAAATAGACAGTCTCTGTACTTATGTGTTTTCCAAGTTTTGGGGGGTGAGGTGATTGTCTGTTCCACCTTAGTGATGCTTTAAGGACTATTTAAAAACTGGAGAAGGTTTGCTTTGATAATGAACGGATCAGATAATCAGTCCTTATCATTCCTAAATCAGATACGTAGAGATGAACTGGATAAGTAAAAATTCATCCACACTGTCTCTCGCTGGAATGCAACTGAATACAAGTGAATATAAATATCTAGAGAGAAACAGTAGAAAAACAATTCCTGACTAATTGATTCGTCATTTAGTGCCAAAATCAAGAGCAACAGAGGCCTAAATTTTTTCCGCTCGAAATCACCTCCCCGGGACACGGGAAGGGGATGGATGAGGGATGGTGGGACAAACAATTCAAGCTTTCTGGTCGTGCCTGAGTGAATGGATGAACACGGTCATTCTTAACAGAACTGACGTCCAGATAGATCATACTGAGCCAGTCCCACTAACTGAATAAATGAATTATTTAAATCAAAGCCGTACATTCAGGGGCTTGAGCCCCAATGGAGATTCGGCCAGCAAACATCCCTGATAGTGACCGAACTAGAACAATATCTATACAAACCGATCAATTCCGTCATTTTCATTGCTCAACTGTGCATGAATATTGCATTAGGAATTAGATCGTATTATTCTTCAGTGTACCTAATAGCCTGGAAATGAATAACAATGCAACATTAAAGTTTTTCGCGGACTTCACCGAGGCGAATTTACCAGAAAAGGACTGCATTCTATTTCATGCGTACTATATTTATTACCAAAATGTCCCTACATGTACTGTCCTTAGCGAGGGACATTTTAACTAATGATATTGAAATGTAATTGCTTTCTCGGCGCTGAATCACTTTATTCCTGATGTCTGATTGGTTCAGGCCCATTCTGTTCAGTAGACATGAAGTGAAGTGTGCTCGAATCATTACAGACTGCGTTTTTTAAATTCTATTTATCATCCCATATTGAATGTCGATCATGGAGAGTAGGGCACAATAGATAAGAAGTGAAACTGACCAGTGGTTGGGGCTTTCGAATTCGGAATATTCACGCCCATAATCCGCGGCCTTGCCCGTTTGACAACCACCAAAGAGGATGATCATTAAAATCATAATTCTGTTACTTCGAAGGTCAGAGATTTTGATTATAGAGTCACCGGTGCCTTTGGTGGTAGATAGCGATTCCCCATCACTAGTTTTTACCACAGCTAATCCATTAGGACCTTATATGATTTTATATTTGGAATATTTACTGATCCCTAACCTCCGCGAATGCAATGAACCATAAAAGCTACGAAACGTGCCCTTTCTTTGAGAGTTATATTCGAGAAAAGCAATCATAAAAGCAGAGAGTTAATATATCTTAAGAAGATTTGTTCCTCGCCAAGTTAGATAGCATGCTTTCCAACTAAAAGAGTTTCTTCTGGTCGTTCACCACCTGCCGGTAAACATTATTTGATTATAAGCTGGTCCACTATGAGATATGTCACTACACCGGCTCATTGAGCACCTATGCGACCCGAACATACGAAATTATCTTTCCTGATTTGCTTTATTCAATTTATTGATAATAACTTTTCAATTTTTTTGTTCCTATTATAATACAACTCGCCAAAAGATAGCGAAGCTTTCACATTGCTTTGCATGTGAATCAGCTGATATGAATGAACGGGGTTAGTGGCATAACGAGGCAAATATCAAAGATAATTAGATTACTTTGAGTAGTTGGTGTTGTAAATCATTAGCGCAGTTTGGTGTCATAAACTGAACCTCATATGCCATCACTTATGAGTAATGGAATATTTCGCAAGTGTTAGCGTTTTCATCGAGTCAAAGAATCACAATTGTTGAAGTAGTCTTAAATGCTTCCATAAGGTCGTGATTGCTGAAATTCAAGTTTAGATTCGAAGCATTTTATTACCATCCGAAGGGTCGTACCAGGTCCGTGATTGTAGATAACCATCTACATGTCAAACTCTGCGATCGGAAATTGGGAAAACTGCCAACCTGAGCTAAGACCAACAGCGGTTTCCATATTATTAGGGTATTATGGTTCTGAACGAAATTGGATGGATGATGTTTCGTCCGGCTTCAGTTTCCTCTAGAATAGAAAACAGACTATTTCGAAGGTCACACAACTAAAGTCTTACTCCAAACACGTCAAAGAAAATGATGGTGATTTAATTACTAATGTAGAAAATGCTCCCCGAAGTATGCAAATAGCGTGTGACATTAAGCAGCGTTTTTGCTACAACATCCCAGGTATTTTGTTACCTAGTATTGTCAAATAACAGCGAGTATGCTTGCGGCTGTAGTGTTTGTAATGTTGGGTGAGTATGGATCAGTGTTTTGGTATCCTACTAAATGGCAAAAATTACCAGCTGTAGTAAAAACCGAAGTGAGTGTTGAGTTGATTGGTTTAGCTTACAGTGAAACGAACTGCTCACGTAGTTTAACAGAATTATGAGCAAAAGTGAGGATCTGTGAAACTTTTATATCACTCCTGTTCCTGAAGGGTAATGATAGGCAATCAGCTTAGATTGTAAGTTAGCAATATTCCTACTTCCAGGACGGAGTATTTTTCCGCGTTGTGAGGGCATATTTATTCTTAACAGTCTCCACTTTGGAGGTGGAACCGGCTGATCACCAAAACCTTTCACCAACCAGCTTGGCGCCATGATACCCTTCAAAGAATTAGGGGCTTTTGCAAATAGTCACGCGAGTTCTGGTGCCTACATGAATGCACTGAAGGCTGTAGTGATTAAATGAATCCTAGCAAGCTGTACAAACTTTTAATTTTGAGTTATGACAGACGGAATGCTGGCAGCTGCTATCTGCTTTGTTTTACTGCCCATATTCTCACTGATGGTAGTTCCAGCTCACTTACTGGAGCTGTTCCGCCAAAACTCCCGTGCTACTGAGTCTAGGACATTATAAAAGAAGCATCGTGCTGGTTCTGGCGACAAAAGTATTCACTGGGCCATCGGAGACTGAAAAGGTAATGGTCCTCGGTCTTTAACCCAGTGCAGTTTACCGTAACCGCAGCCGTAGTTCAGCAAAGGTCAAGTTTGGAACTGAGAAGCACTGCGAAATATGGAAAAAAAGGAGTGAAATCGCTTTCGCCAAAACTCTTCTTCGTTCTCTACGAATGATAGGTTAAATGAAGTGTCGTAGACGTTCGTTATCTATTGGTCATCGGTTGATCTGTATTCCGACTGACTATGGTGCAATAAATCTGATCAAAGGCGCATATGCACAAACATGTATTATTCCGTTCGATCTTACTGAATGCCGGCGAAATGGCCGTTTTTCGTTTTAGGGGATTGAGACGCATTGATTTTCCGAGTTTCCGATAAAATACAGTCCAAAGCCATCATACTGACCATATGAACGTTGTCACTGCCTTGCAACAACGGATACAAGCGAACTGATATTTTGACCAACTGACGAATAGTTCAAAACACCTCGCTCCCGTCGGTCCGGCAGACTGACCTTTTGGCGAATGAATGGATTTTGTGAGTTGCCGTTGTGCACGGCCAGTTGGCTCAGCTTTACGTAATCAAAACGCGGTTCAGCCTGAACGCAGTTATTTTCTCTGCGCAGCGCTAGGCGCATGTCATGAAATCCTCGGCAAACCGTATTATCCTCAGTACTGAGGTCATGTTGTATTGACCACATCAAAGTTGAGTATTGTTATTAGTGTACAAATGTAAACCCAGTATATGGGATTCGTGTTGAAAATACTAACATGTGGGTGTACATATACATATATTATGAAGGGTTAGGGAATGTGTATATATTTATCTGTATATATATATAATGCTCGTTTTCGGCAAGTCTACTGGGGCATGAGAGCTAGTTCAATTGCGTCTACCTGGACAAAAGTTCATCATATCAGTCGACCTGGTACGAACGAGTTGTCAATGAACGATGCATTTTAAGATTCCGGCGATTGTGAAAATTTGCGTACTTCACTCATATTGGCCTGTTCATATCCAGATAGTTTTTTTTAATGAACTTAAGTTTAAATGGAAAAGCTGAATTGGCCTTGTATAACGCTGCCCTTCTTAGTCCACCAGGTTTGTGTAACGAATCCAACCACAAACTAAATAATTGAAATCTGCCTCTTTCTCCATGAGGACGTTGAAGACCAGGCTACTGAAGACAAGTAAGCAGTACAAAGTCTGGTAACAATAAAGCTTGAAGAAATGGAATATAATGGAATGGTGTTGCCTACTATGTGATTCTCTAGGTTGTGTTCGTTTGCACATGGACCGGGAAGCGTATTGCAGGTTGGTGGGGTGGGGGCAGTCAATCTGGGGGAAAAGCATTGCTCAAAAGAAGAAAGATACTAGTTTATCATCGTATCACTTAAGCCTTTGATCAAGAGAACACGGTGAATGTGTTAATCCCAACGAAATCCAGAGATTTGGAAGCTCGTCTTATTTGACACCGTCGTACGTTCTCGAGATAACGGGAATTAGGAGTAGCAAAACCAAACGCGTGTTTTCCCTTAAGTGAAAGTAGTTTCTTCGCATTAATAGAATTTTGAGAACAGTTTAAATAAATGTGTTGATTTACTTGGATTCGCAGGCAAATGAAGGTTTTCATGAGGATCTTATCGCTGAAATTGGCATTTAGGTCGCAAATGTTTCATCACCAGTCGAAGTGACACCGCCATTGCACACGCATTAATCCATTGATGACTTCGATGTAAATAACTATCATTCCTTCTTAAAACAGATGTCAAAAACGTTTTCGTTTAATTAAGCCGTAAGCAGTTGACAATATATTCATTTTGCACAACGCGATCAAATCCTCGAGCAATGGAGCATGACTTGTGATTCATATCGCGACTGCGAATTTGGTAAAAGGCAAACTAAAGGCAGAACATCCTGATGTAAATGAACGTTTCGAGTGTTGATACTTCTGCCTCTTGAGATCACCTAACCAGTTACTTTGAATTTTCCCTTAAAATTTCGCGTCTTATCGAGACTATTTACATTCACTCCAACTGATTTTCGATCTCTCATGGTAAACGGCTTCGTCATCGAAAAGAACATGCGGCTTAAATCAGGCGTTATATGAAACATAAGAACTTGAAGCATTTCACCAGGATACAGCCATCCTGACTAAAGCACTTATGAACAGACGATACATCTGGAGCATTACAGCAGTCGATAGACCCGGAAGTTACTAAACGACTTATATAAGGTTTTAGTCACACCCAAATCTGCTTCTGTTGGTATCGGAGCACAGCATCTATCATTCAATGAAGAGATGCGGTCTCGTATCTCCATGGTCATTAAAGAAAACTCATTCACATGTACCTTCGTTCCTCATTTTTACTCCAGATGTCCATGGTAAACTAATTCTTCTGAATTCTATAAAATCTCCGGATATAAAGAAGCCAGGGCATACTACTACTCCGTTGACTGTCTCCCCATGTACGCGAAAAATATAGAAATTTCTGGCAACCGGAAGATAGCAGCCACCAACCCTACCTCTAAGTTCTATCTCTCGAAATTTCCCTCCATTATCTGCGTACGATTGTCCCGAAAGTTTTCGAAAAGTTACCTCTCGCAAAAACTACACCTTTCCTAAATGTTGTTTATCGTAATCAGTTTGTTTACCGCTCCTCGTGATCCACACTTGATGCCCCTGTCACGCAGACACAAGTTTTCTGTCACTCGATAAAAAGAATAGCGCAGTTGGGATATGCTTCCTTATGTTGACGAGTTGATTTTCTTCTACGCAAAAAGAACTGCCGAGCTTTTCTTAGCTTATCTACTGAATGATTATTTGTGTAATCAATAGCAGTTGGTCTACTGAGATATGATTAGTTATTCATTTGTTACATTAAACCTCGATATCCTTAACGTGCCATATTGTCACCAATTAAACCTTTGGTTTGCGTATCTTCCATCTCTGTGAACGACAGTAAGCAGATGGTGTAGTTTGTAGTTTTTGGTATTCCGACAAATCGAAATCATATCACACAATTTTCCGATTGATCCGTTATACACAGTTTAGTTATCATTCCATGTTAACGTGGTGACGTTCGCTTTTATTTTAATCTAATTGTAATGACTCCAGTGTTCTGAATTACTTAGTGTGACATTGGAACGAAGCCCTACTTGATTACGGCAAGTTAGAAAATCTTTAAAAAAATCAGGCGCATTTCTTTTGGTTCGTTCCACCTCAACTTCCACTATGTAACTTATTAAATACTGTATATTCCCATGTGTTCCATATCATTGGACTTAATCCCCTCTTGTCAATTTTCTGGTTGTTATCAAAATTCTCTTAAGTCCCTATCGTAAAATATCATTGCTCGCAAATTTAAAGTCACTTGATCCATCAGCTTCGCAAAAAGAATGACTCCAAAACGTTTCCACAGCAATATCCAGTTATTTACTCACAAACATCTGTATTATTTCTCGCATTATTTAGGAGCTATGTCAAAATTATTCGAAATTACGTCAAAGCTATCTGGAATTGTTATTCAGCCGACTTACTGAGATTTCGATTGAATAGGTCTGAAAGGTGACCCATCTTAAATGAGCGCATTTGGATGTATCTATTGTAAGGTGCACTGATTGCTAGTGCATTGCTCCGAAATCTGCGAGCAGGTGTGCTCTTGCCAGGTCTTATGAAGAAGAGGCATGTTATGATCCAGCTCCGAATATTTCTGACTCAATTCCGAATAGTGTTAATATCAAAAAAGCGGAAAATGGCAAAGTAATACGTTTTCTTTTTTTTTTATCATACTTTCCGATTATAGAAGCTTTAATGCAGGCACCCAGGCCTACTGTTGTTTCAACATTTCGTAGACGGTACATTCTTAAACAACCACGAATGAGCAGTATCGAAAATTAAAGAAGTAGTGAAGTAGAAACCGATCGTTGCTCAATAACTGATCCACTTATTGCACTATTTTTCCCATTTGGGATGTACCACATCCGCTTACAAGTGGTATACAAGGCTCCGACTTGAGTTGACTAACTGAAGTTGGGACTGCATATCAGAGCGTCGGAGATGGGCAGATGACAGTACAAACAATTAATTTTGTAATCCTTTCCCAGAAATGCTTTCACCTCCCACGTAACAACCTTTCCCATCTACACATTCCCATTTAAGACCCTTTCATGATTACATGAATCAAATCACCTAGTTCCGGAGAAGAACCAACGTACTATTCTTTCAGTACTAATTTTCTGAGGCCCGGTGGTGGATGTAGTATGCATCTCCATTGATTCGACAGGCCCCACCAACCGTAAGAGCAATGAATATGCACTGGTGATCATTCCTGTTGAGGATGAGCAGATCTAGATGTTGCTCTGGTTTTCAATTTAGAGTTGGATGCTGATGCTACAAGATGAATCATTTAAGAGCACCGAGCTTTTCACAATCCACGGTAGCATATCCATTTTTATTATAAATTTGTGATAAACAAGTTCGTCATCTCTGACAAGGTCTCGTTCGTCATGCCCGTTCACGCAGTCGTTCACTTGGGGTCGTGCCTCAGCACGGGTGAAATGGCTGACCGCTACTGAGAATTCACAACAAGGAGGAAATAGCTGTAGGAACATAATGGCAGGTATGAAATTAATTTCACGCGATGAACCACTTGAAAAAGGAGATAATCACTGATATAGAAGTGGTTATAATCTGTCTCGTGTTAGTATCATCTTTCCTCGGAGTAAACTACTAGTTATTATCAGTTTCACAATCCAGTCTGCTACTTATCCAAACAGTAGCTCCATCCTTATCAATAAATTAGTCATTCATAGCGTACACATCAAAAAATGGAGGTATTTTAATGATTATTAGTCTAATGACAGACAACTAGTGTGAATTGCTTTTTTCCAACTACTGATTGGTTATCCTTGCAGCAGACGCTCGCCTATTAATCAGAGTGACCACGGACCAAACACTGGAGATGCCAAACAAGATAAGAATACCGAAGAACTATTGGACATATTTCACTGCAGGAAGTTAAAAAACGTGTCCAGTTCATCAGGACAAGGAAGACAAATGCTACGTGATGTTAATATTTCGTATTACTTTTGTCCATCCAATACGTAAAATAATCTAAAATTCATAGGACATCTGTTGAGAAAAGTAACCAGGTGAACGGACACTTATTTGGGAACAAATGCGTTATCTATGTTTGAGATAATTTCTTCAAATATTGCTGCGCAGATCGCACGTTAACGATATTTTAATTTTTACTGATCCCGATCATATTAACACTACTTTACACCATTACAGATCCAACCATTGATACCCTTCTGTTTCTTTGAAGAAGGTTTAAACACTAAGTTTTTCAGACATCAAACGCGTGGGGCACTCAGATGACATACTACAACGGCTCATCCACAGGGAAGCCAAATGGAGCGGTCAGTACGTAAACCTCTCAAGGTTTGCTCCAATAAACTACAAGACAAGTTGAGTGGGAACGCTCTATTATCGAGTCAGAAATATCTGCTCCTCTGATATGCTGAGTTCATAAGAATCGTTTCTCAGAGAATTACTGAAACAACAGTTATCCCGGAATATTCATGAACACAGTCAAAATAGGCACAGAAGCGATCCGGTATGTGGAGCCCCAAAGAAACTGGTTTACCTTCAATTGACCTATAAGGATGACTATCTTATGAACGAGACGAGTAACAGGCTCATATTTGCTTTGAATCGCACGCTCTCAGCGGCGCTACTCCAATTTCTATCGGTGCACTGGGAAGATTGACTTAGACAACCGTGAATTTCACCGCTTGACTAATTTCGTCCCACATGTAGCTTGGCAGTTCACATGCAGTTGCGGTGACATATACGTCGAGAGAACAAACTGACGACTTTCACAACCGATCTCCAAAAGTATTCCAGGGCGCCTAATAAAGACGATCAAGCAAGAATTTTCTGATAGCCAACAAAATTTGATTCCAGATTAATTGATTACCAGCCCGTTATGGACAGTAAACACAAAGTTGACCTAGTACGGTCTTTGAAGCCGCTATCATGTAACTGTAGCCCGAGAAAAACAGCAATCAGGTCATGTAATCCATGCAAAAAGATACCGACGTAATCCACTTGTCTTTCACAGAGTTGCTTCCAATTTCGCGACCGGAATTTTCCGAAATCTTGTTTCCTAATAAATCATCGTTCATCAGGTTGTTTTTATTTTCACAAGTGTCAGGCTGTCTTACGCCTGTGATGGACAAAAATAATATGAAATGATAACACCTCGCAACATTTTTTCTTTCTGCATTGAAGGTATTTCACTGTAAGGTCCAAAATATTTCGGGTCCGGTTGGGTTTCGCTTGCTGTAGAAAATGAGTCTGTCGCACGGAACAAACGAACAAAGTGTGAGTCGCAACATCATTTTCAACATGAGTTGTTTGGTTACTCTAGCACCTGCAACACTTGGGCTAAGCATCATTGATTTCACTACCATTATCTGTACACTTAAATGTTGGTGTTTTTATCCTAGGCCTAAGTGACTACCTGAGTTTTGTGAATTATGGATTACAGGGTACTTGGTAAGCACAGAAAGTTGGCGCTATAGTCACGACAGCCGTGATACTTTTACATCCTCATTGTGAATTTACACGTGCACTTTTCAAAAAAGTGTGATCAGCAAGCATGTCTTTAAAAGACAGACATCACACGATGAGGCACGCCTGCATCCCGGGGTTTTCGCGTTCATTCCGAACTCAACAGAATGCAGCCGTATCTCCTAACCTCCAACGTTGTTTTCAAACGAATAAGAATATAAAAATCTCCCACATTTTGCTTTGCTACCGAACGGGTGATCTCGTGTTCTCCGTCCAGTCGCGAAATTATTTCGATACGTCCGATACCTTTTGTCATTACGCTAGCCTTTCTGGATGATGCCCTCATTGATTTGAGAGCCGCGTTACTACTCACAGCCGAGCGTCGATCGGCGGTGGCGCACTGTTCCCTTAGTTTCTATGCTAATCCTACCTTGGCTTTACGTTGGAGCGGATCTTATGTTTGAGAGTCCCTGATGGTTCATCGACAAGCAAACAGCTGGAAACATGTAGTTAAGGGACATAAAGCAGTTGACGTAATTCGATTTCATTTGCTTCGCAACAACCCTCAAATAAAGGTAACTCACGTTCCCACACTATATTACCGACATTTTTAGCCAATAAATACCGAAAAGCTACTTGTGATAAGAACAGAGTATGCATCTTTTAGTGTGTTAAGGATACTGCTCGCTTGGATTGCTAAAGTGCAATACGTAATTTATCGGCAGTGGGGTGATATAAAAATACCAGGATGGGCTGTGGTAATATTCGTCCCACCCAAAAATGAGGATGGCGTCAGCGTGAGCACAAAGAAAAACCCCATTGTCTTTTTGTGGCAAGTGCAGTGGAAAAGACACGCCCCGTAGCTACCAAGGCTCACTTCACGAGGGGTGGACAACCAGCAGTTGTGACCCTGAAACTTGGAATGATATAGGACAACATAAGGTCTCAACAAGTCAAGTGTAGTACGAGCAGAGCGGTGGCGAACTGCATTCTATCACGGGAGCGGAAGATCGACGAATGGCAACTCAATGTGTCCACAGACGTCTCGGAATCGAGATCAAAGAGTGCCGAGAAACTGTGGCGACCGACCGCAAAACTACTTTAGAAACTGGATCTTATAAAATGAAATTCAATAATGAATTCGTCAGACAATTAGTTGATGTGGTTGACGAGACCCGGTGATACGTTAAAGTTATTATGGGTAAGGATGGAGGACTTCTCAGGCACATCGTTCAAGAAGTCATTTATTGATCGATTGCTGGACGGACATCAATATTCAGACAAAAAGCTAAGTACTCAACAGGATTAACGAAAATCTACTACTGTGCAGCTCAAACGGGCGAAATGTGCAAAGTTGATCTCGTACAACGAAGCTAATTACAATGTCTGGCACTGTGCTATTGACGGACGCTCAAAAATAGGTTGCGAAGATGTTTGAAGTCACCGTCCCAGCAAAGAATCTGTCGCCGATAACTAGAAATAAAAAACAACATACGGAAACTACTAAGCACAAATACTGGGTGTCTGTCCAACTGTTCCGCGCCTACTGTTCATGAGCAGCCGGATATTCCAGTGGACTTTGGAGATGTGTCAGTTATTCAGAGGACCCTATATCCACAATTATTAACCCTCGCTCCAGATTTGCTTTTCCCAACTACACACAGCCCTATTTTCTACCGGATGGAAAAGGCGATGAATAAATTCAAACAAGCAAGTGTGAGATGATGGCAGTTAGATCGACACTGTCTGATACAGTTGTCTACTTGGTTATTGGTGGCTGTGCCAGACGAACTGCCATCCATAAACGGTCGTAGATGCGTTCCGATTGTGTCGGACCGTGGGCCAGACTGAGACCGCCTTATGTCGCTGGCAACCGGCTGCAATGTGACACAGCAGCGTGAATGGAAGGCAAGAGTGTGAATATGTGAATTGAGGAGATCCCGTCGTGAGTTTTCCTAATCACTCAGGATGAGTGGCCCGGATTCGACAAGAAAACGACATGAACTTATTCAGAAGTGCATCAAACGAGATGGGCCAATCGCGAGATGATCCGGACGACCAACGTAATGGTGACAGACAAAGGTCTAAATATTCAAGCAAAATGGACTATAAATATGCGCCATTTTCATATAATAGAACGATATTTTGTGCGGAATCAGCTTGGTCGTCCTAACTTGAAGTAATGAGGATGGATGACACCAATCTAGGGAGACAACTGAATGACTGGAGAGCAGGCATGGGAACAGCGACTAGACGTTGCACAACGGCAAGGTTTCCCACAAGTCCAAGTTTTTCGGGACATGAAAATCAGGCTCACTGAAAATACCGCGGTTGCGCCGAATGTGTCCAATGATTCAACAGTACAGATGCATTACTTGAATACTCTCTAAAAAAATTTCCCGTACAGCATTCGGCATCATTGGGACAGCTGAATGTCCAGCTCGCGAAAAACTAACTAACAATATAATTTGCTTAATAAACTTCGCGATACCATTCCTTTTAAAATCCAATCTCACCACTCAGGAACCTGGGAAGAGTACGAAATACCTGGATCTGACTCGCTTACAGTGTGGAGCAGGGAAAGATCGTTCGTCGAGACCCAAGGTATGAGCGTGGCAGCAAGGAAATCCGAATTATGGCTAAGGCTAGATGGGAAAAAGTGCAGCAGTGGCACAACAAAATTTGCCTCATCCAGCGTTTGCCAATCAGCGGTTCCATTGCGTCCTACTCCTAATATCAGCAGAGACATCTCTCTCTCTCTCTGGTATATCTTTAAATATACCAAAACCGACAATTCTATTCTGTTGACTGCTTACCGAATCACATAGCAGTCCTACTCTATCTTATAAAAACCAGCCTCCAAACAGTACAGCAAATCAACTGAATCAAACAAGCGATTCACATAGTAACCAATCCATCATTCAGAAATTGTGCTCCCGGATCACCCAATTATCTTACGACACCTTGCTCTGCTTTCAATTAGATATTTTATGCAGCTCCTTGGACAGAAACGGTTAATTTTGTGTCCACAACTACCTCGAAATTGCTCACGCGGCCACTCCATCCAATCCTGAGCAAACATCAGCGACCAAAAACCTCCAACGCACAAACATCTCCAGCATGCAAAGTCCATGTCTCCCGAGTGCACTGCGTCATAATACTCGTGATGTCTCAATCTCAGAAATATCGCGTCGGCACCACAAGTGCTTCAGTTCAACGTACGCCGTTGAAGCCTTAGATATACGAGTGCTCACCTTCAATAGCGTGCTACCGTTTCCAGTCCAGTAGCTTTTTTAAATCAGATCATTCATCCTCTACTTTCTTTATCAGTGAAACAACAATGGACATCATTTTTCAGGAAGGGGGCCACGGCCAACAGAAGGCTTTCAAGTGAAAAAGTTGAAATGCGGCGGGAGGATTTGAATTCGTGACCTACACGTCCGGACGACACGAACTTACCCGCTGGGCTACCGCCAGTCGAGGTGACTAAGACGGTCAACAATGGTTAGTTCCTTCCCGTCGAGTATCAAGTTCGAAAAAACAGGCGTCCACTCTGGTGATGGTAGTTGCACTTGGAAGGTGGTGATATCGAGTAGGATCACAAGTCTTGAAGGCTAACCAGTCCATGTTGCACATGTTCCATACCTTCAAAGAAACACAAAAGGTCGTCTGCATAATCTAGGTCACGCAACTCATTTGACACTCCGAAACCTACATCCTGAAGGCCTCTTAAAGCATCCACCATTACCTCATCCATAATGAAGTTAACCGAGGATGATGGAACGTAACACACTAGTCGTTTCCATTGAGCCTAACATATCACCGCACACCTCCTTTACGCGACCATAGACATGAATCCATTGCCCACAACGGATTCACGGGTCACTTTGGCATATCTCTCCGATGGAAAACACTGAATAGCGCTTTTCGGTGGGTTGAATCAAAGGCGATTTTCAAGTCAAGAAAAACTGCGATTGTCGGTCGACGATGTAACGGACGCGTCCCCAGAAGCTGATGAAGGGCAGGAATCCGGTCGGTGCAATTTCTACCTGAAGGAAATCAAACTTGTGGACGCTATTGTCGCGGATCAGCGTCATGTGGCGGAGCATTATGAAGATTTAAATCCTAGTCGCTATCGGGATTAAACTGGTCCAACGATGGGGGGCCATCGCGTGTTCCTTCTGGGGATAAGTACAACCGGTCACTCGCCCCCATGATACCGGAATACGCTCCTCGTGCCAAGCACCAAGGAGGCAAGTGCTTTCATCAAGGAATCTCCGACCAGTCTGAAGAGAACTGGAAGGAATTGGCAGAGAACCCGGTGTTTCTCCGGAGGCCGACCGGATTTACATTGACAACCATTGAGTTTCACAAAAACTAATGTATAATCTGACACTACGTAATTGGGCCAGTAGGATTCACAGCTTTAAACAGAACGGCGCCAGCAGTAACTTACTGCGACATGGCCGACCTATGGAGTTGAAGGATCATGTCAGTGTGCGATGCGAACTACTTCATAAATCGGCAGTTGACAAGAACAGCCGACTGACTGCGAGAAAACTGAAAAACTCATCTCAGTTATCTCTACGTTGAGTTGGCGAGGCGAAATACCCACTTGAAGGGGCTGTGATGGAGTTTTTTAACCTGCTACCCCTACTATGTCAGAACCCGTGCTCTTGGAAACAAGAATGGTGAGTTCAGCATAAAACCTGCTTTTTGCGTGTCAACATTACAACCTGTTGGTGCATATGCCGAGATGACGAGTAAGTCCCACTTAACACAACAAAGAGAGTTAGGGCCAGAAGGCAGGTTGAATAAAGGAGGAAACTGAGCAGTAGCAAACTGATCACCGTCCACTCCGATCGATGTAACGGGCAGCGCGGTCTTAATTAGAATGCACGACAACTGACAATATAGTTTCCTTTCTTAATTGTTTAACTCATGGGAGATGAACTGGCGCTGCTAAGGATGTCCAGTCGCTAGGGGGGGGGATTAAGTTCTTTACCAAAGCCTTTGAGCCTAACAAGAGTCTATCTGCAGGGAGTCACATGATGGAAGGTCATCTGCCTGGATCAGTTATTCCTCCACCTATTTTTCCAACTGAGTTGACAAGTCAAGTCAACCGGCAACCTGAAGGGCTTATTAAATATGCCCTACAGATGCTGATTAAACGAACACGGTAGACCTGCTTGTTTCGGTGCCGATTTGCTTCAAGGTCATTACGCCATCAACTGTCACCGCCCATGTCGTCCCATTTTACCTTGATCTACTTCCGATGGGTTTTCGGAGACCAATCGGATTGTCATACTGAAAAAATTCACGAAATCCGGATTTGAGTTCCAGGTAATACTCTCTGCGTCACACAAACTCCCTGCTAATACCAGGATCTTTGATAATTAACCTTCATTCACCGATTGCATCCTAAGAGCATTCAATTTTGAATGTTAAGTCTCGATTTACTTTACATTTCGATGACGTAGTTTTGTGTAGAGAATGTTACATATACTTTTCCGATTGGACCCGCACTATGCGATGTCATCGGCGAGGAACAAACCAACCTTAGAAGGAAACCCACTATCCACAACTCATCGCAGAATGGTCGTCAAACTAGCTCTGACGTGTGGCTATTGCTCTGGCTCCTGATCTGATTTTATAGCTGTTTTCTCTTCTTATAGTCCGTTGGAGACGGCAATGGACATAGACGATCAGCAATTCTTGTCAAATGCTATTTACTGTCAGAAACCAACAAATTATCGCAAGCTTATCCACATTATCATTTATTTTCTTCAAAAATTTGTTTACCCTGGGCCTAAGTAACGTCCCGAGGTAGAAACATAACAGGACGAGCGGGAACGGTAAAAAAAAACCATTGAGAAAACGGCAGACAGAAGGCGAAAAACTCTGACTGCATATTAGATTTAAATTGAGTGACATGGATATCGAGTACAAAGAAACGAGATATCCTGATATTTTCAGAATCATAAGTTTATCGAAACAACTGTGAGGAAACTGAAAAATAGTAGAGAAACATGGAAACAAACAAGCGTAAGATGATTCGTTACATAAGTGAATTCGTTTGGTGGAGACTAGATGGTAAGTCCATGTTCAATAAAAACAGATGAATGAATGTTTGCGCCATATAAACACCGAAGTATAATACACGAGCAACGGGTTGGTATGCCCGAACTCGACAGAGATCACCAGCACCATTCAAACGGAAGAAAAGGCATCCGAGAAATGGCGTTCAGAAGTCTGAATCACTGTCATCGAATGTTTTCTTTGTTCGTCTGTTAGGAAACAATTGAAAGTAAAGTTAAAAACACTAACAGATGTGCAAGTTGAATAAGGTAGATATGGAAGGTAAACACTATAAAAGCATCATGACCAAATGACGCACGGAATGTACCGAAAAATCGATGCGCCATGTATTGGTTTTTATTGTGAATGATATAATGTTAATAACAGCGAGGCTGGTGGATGTAATGCGCCAACAATCAAATCTTTGATTGCAAAACTTGCCTTGAGAAAGACTACTCTCGGTAGTCGAAACGTTGGGGCATTACATCCACCAACAACGCTATATTATTATCGTTATATTATTCACTATAAAAGCATAATGAAAAGATAGAATTGTGAAGAACTCAACGCCAACCGGCGAACTAATTGTTATGATAGAAACCTAAAGGCTGACTGGCAGGAGAAAGAACAAGTAAAACAGGCGTTATCAATCAGAAGAGCTGCGCAACGTGGAAAATATTACGACGCATTTAACTGAACAAATTCACTCCACCACGTCACAATTTAATGGTAGGCTGCAATCACGGTCGCCTTGTCAATTATCCTGCCTCATCTTCAGAGACCTAATGTGGTGGCCACATCCACTTCAAGTCTTACAACTAAGGTTAACAGCCTCTTCCAATTAATACAATGGATCTTTATGGGCTATAGGGTGTCCCTCTTCCATAGCACATGGTCTAAAGCACGTAATGAAAACCTGACTACTGACGATTGTATATAATGAGCTAAGGTGACGTTACCATCAGACAACTGTAAAACGGCCGACTTGAAAACAACTCATCAGGCTACTGAATGAGATCCGTCTGATGAAATGAGTCGATGCATGTTCGGCAAAGTGGACGCCAAATTACGTACTGACCTTAGCCCCACGAACCATTAGTGTCACGAAAAAAAAAACAGAAATGAATTCGGTCACTTGCATAACAAAAATCGATTGCACTGCACATTTCGAAAAGGAGAAATAAAACGGATACGCACTTCTTCTGACCGAAGTTTTGTGGATCAAAATCGTCGTCATCATCGCTATGACGCGATTTGCGTTTGCCGATAACTGGTGCTTTTGTCGCGAATTCAGAGCCATCTGTGTCGCTGCCCTCGCTACTTTCGATATCGAACACGTATCGAGCCTTGTCGGTCGCAGCACGGCGGGCATTCATTCTTGGGGAACGTGGAGCTATGGAGGGCGACAGCAAATGAGAAATAAGCGGAAGCTTACAGGCTGTAACAATACAAAAAGGCAAAGGTGAATGTCGGGTGCTTTTTACTGAATTGACAAATCCCTACTAGTCAGTCTTAGGAAGTTCGCACCCGTCAGGAAAATAAAACGATCGCCAAAAAGTATTGCTATTTCAATTTTCCGAGTTTGCCTAAGAAAAAAAAAACGAATAGATGTACTTGCGCAGCTTTGATACACATTCCATTGATATTAAAAACATCATCATCATCATCATCGTCCAGCGTTAAACAGCAAGGCAAGCCGGCCTCACTGACCGCTGCCTTTTGCCCAGAGTTACACGTCTCCATAAAAAGAGTGAATATCCAACGGGAACAAGGAGTGGACCTACACACAGGCGGGAAAAGATAAGAATGCTATAGTGACCAACAAATGGAACAGTCTAACTGGGCGAATGCTTGTCTGTCAATCATTCTGGTTCGATAGAAAATGACAACACGATCGCCACTGTTCATGGTTCACTGCCATATCCTTCAATGTCTCAAGCTACTTGACGAGTCTTTCCGACCCCAACCACGAAGACGTGAGATACTTACGTTGCCTAAGTTCGCTGTACATTTTCTCAACCCACGTTGCCACGTCATCTGTTGATCGCCACATGGCTTATTCCACTCCTTGGGAGGAACGCAAAATAAGGCACGGTATGGTAGACGAGTGTTCGTCATACGCAACAAATGAGAAAAAAAAACCCAAAATATAAAGTAAATTCTGGGGTATATATATACATATGTATATATGACATAATCCACCATTTGACATCATCGCTCGACTCACGACTGAAAAATCATGGAAGTATTGTACAGCTGTTTCATCCTTGTTAAGAATCATCAGCAGTGCATATGGACCGCGCCCGAACTGGGACGCGAACTCGGGACGAATGGCTTTGAGTCGAATGCCGTAGCCTTTACGTTACAGGGCAAGCTCTCAACGGTTTGTTGGACTTCACCACATGATGTTGCACTTATCCTTTACTGATGTGCACGCCCACGGGCCTCTGGCGCATAGCAATCGACCCCTATTGATAGATGACTTATCTGCAGGCGGCCTAAGTACGACGAACACTTTGGACACAACCAACAGAATTTGGTTGCCTGGTGTTTGGCCAAATTGAAATTCTATTAGTTAATCAACCCACCTGGTGGTGCACCGTTTTCAGCAGGTGAAAATCCATCATTTTCGCCCTCAGAAATATCGAACGTTGCTAGCTGAGATTTTGCAGCCTTCGTCTGCACTTCGGAGAAATTCAATTTTGTTTGATTTTTCAGCACGCTTGGGGCAGTGGCACGGCCGCGGCCACCTCTGACCCCCGCTCCACCACCGCGTCCCCGACCGCGACCGCGGGGATGAGTAGATTCGGATAGAGACGATCTATTGGGTTTGTGAAAAAACCAATATCGAGATGACTTTCCAACAAGATAACAAAACAAACACGAATTGATTATGAGATCCAATCATATTCAACGACATCAGGAGTATCAACTAAATGAGTTTGTTTCCGTGTCGGGTTAAAAAAGAATGGAAAATTACTGGAAATTCATATTATATCCACACCTCCGAAATACGAAGTAGAAAACACATCCGTGACTCGAATCAAGTCGGCGTTTATTTGAAACTATCGCAATTACGTTTACGGAACCAAAATAGGGCGCCAAATGAGTCCATGAGTACGACCGTAAACCAAGTTCATCAGCCCTGCCGTCATGCACAAATTGGGGGCGGTTGTTCAGTGTCACATATCAGTGATCACATTATCTGCATTGTCACGAACTGATAAGATAGGCGAGCTGACTAGGGCAGATTCAACTGGGGTTCTGTTTGTTACACATAGTATCCACTTGTTTACCATAATCTAACCATTTAACAATAAGCTTGGTTACATCAGTGCATGAAAGGACAGTTTGAAAACAAACATTTAACTACATGGATGAAGAAATTTTAGCCGGCGTAGTCAAGCTGGGATCCGAATCCCGGATCCGTTGGCCACTTTCGGTGTTAGACGGCAACTCACTGACGATCGGCTCGTTACCAGGCCCGATCAAGTGAGACCTTATGTGATTCAACGTTACTCCAAGTTCTGGGGTCATGGTTGCCGGTTCCCTGTCCCCTCCTGCAGTGGCGTTTAATGCAGGAGTGGGTTGTTGGTCCACCGGGCGTGAAACGTCGTTCTGACAGCCGCTGGACGGGGCGGTATTAGGAAAATAGTTCTTCTCCAGTAGATGGACGCGGTAGCAGATGGACAAGTGGAACAAGCAAACGGTAACAAACGGAGGAGGGTGGATAACGTGGAACTACATGTAGGGAAAATTCAGTTTTTGCAAGTATTAACCTTGCATCAAATTGTTCTCCTTTTGATTGCGGTCCAAAAAACTAGCTATCCAAAGGGGAAAAAAGGACAATAAATGGCGGAAAATTTATCGTAAAATAAAAGTAGAAAAACAAATTAGAAGAAAGGTATCAACATTCAATCATATCACTTTTTGTCTTCAAGCGATACATTTGGGGATCCCGTGGACTCCAACGCGGTGGTCAAACCGTATCCACACAAGCCATTCCACTGGTCCAGATTTCCATACATTCTTGTTTCGTCATCGACCGGACACCTCGACTCATCTTTTAACGACCACAATTATTGGTAAACAACGTACAACGAGGTAGTCGCTCCGCAGACATCGACAAGACGTGCCTCAATGGTCTTAATCTATTCATCTTCTGTGGCTGTTCTAAAGATTGAACCGTAGAACCCAGAAATTTAGGTCTAACCTTTGAGTTGTTCACAAAACTCTCCCGCCATATTCTGCCAATACATCAAAGACGACTGTTTTCGAACACCGAAAGCCTTTGCCCAACTCCCCTCAGTGGCAACACATTCCAGCTTTAAAGCATTATCAAACTGCTGTTGTCCAAAATCGACCCATGATCGATCACCGAAGCAACAGATACCCCCTAATTGATGAATGTCGATTGGCCTTTCTGTACACGCGAAGATACTCCGTCCAATACATGAGACACAACTACCCAACTAGCTAAATCTGTCTATGTCATCCGGTTCTTCTTCGAGAGGATCGAGATTCGGTATCAAGCCATTTCAGTTCTGCAAAAAACATTTCAAACTTTGCAAATGCAGAACAAGTCATGCATATACCTACACTTTCGCTCAGACAATCGAGAAAAAACCTGCAAATTACTTGGGTCTTCCCATATTCCAAATTAGAGTTTTCCGTGTGGACAAACATCAACGTCACTGTTTCCCATGAGGATACGGCTGTCTTCGTAATCGTCCCAATGAACAGAAAAGATGGAAAGAAGCAACCTTGACAAACACCAGTTCTCGTGGTGAACCCGAATGAAACCCGTAAGCGTGCCGGTCGAGGTTTATCTGTGGGCGGTGTATACTCAACACACTATTCGTTTTTTTGAATTGATATTTTGGGTCCACTTTATCTGGTTAGGAGCCAGAAATGGGCAAACGATTCTGTAGAATAACTTTAAAATGAACATGTTCGAGAATCTAATGAAAATTTGAGAACCACGTATTGAAACCACAACTAGGTGAATATATAAAACGTTAATAAAAAGAGGAGCGAGCTTAGTGTTTTTATCCACGATACTAACGTCAGATTGTCACCTTAGAATGAAACGTACTGTGTGGTAACTGGCATCGGTGGAGCAACAGGGAGCTCCAAATCCTTCGGTCCCTGTCCGTGATCGACAACTTTAAAGCTTTCTTTATCATCACTTGAGGTACCTTCGTCCTGATCGCTATCGTCAAAATTGTATTTCACATTTGCACTTTTTGTGCGGTGAGCACGTTCGCGTACCGGAGAGTCTGGAATACATGCAAGTGAGTAGACAGAGGAAAAAAGATGTGACAAGTTTTCCGTGTATCGAGCGATTACGAGTTGCGAGAAGACAAAAAAATGCACTAACCTGTCGTGATACGAGCTTCAAAAACGTCACTCCCGTCTGAGACACTTAAATCAACATCACTGTCGCTATCTGAGGCCCGAGCACGACCCAGTTTGCGTTTTCCTCCCGTTTTAGGCTGCCTTTTCTTAGTCGGGCTGAGGGCTGAAGAAAAGCCATTAACTGAAAATAAGCAACTGTGAAGCTGTTCATTGCAAAATTCGATTTTGTTCTTCCATACCACATTTTGCGGCCAACGAAGAAGCACCAAATACGAGCCCTTTCAATTTAAGACGAAACACTAAAGAAACGACATACCACTTAATTCGCCGCCACTGAAAACAAACAGAATGCGATCCACAAAATGGAAGAGATTCGCGATATCAACCGGCTAAATATTTGCTAGCTTTCGGACAAATTACCAACTTCTAAAATAATACCAATCGACCTAGCCGACCATCGTCAAGTGACTATAATCCTATGCATTGGTCAAGATTAGGGTAATGATGGGCAAATCTGATGAAGCAGTGTTTACTTTTTAAAGCTGATTCTTCTGAGAGGAATAAAACCCATGGATTATCAAACCAGAAAACATTGACAGTTGTTCATATGCGTCAATCCAACGACAGTACAACAGGCATATTGCCGAGAAACATGGAAACCATAAACACTGAGGTAGAGCGCCTTTTTCGTTCTTCAGTCAAATTTTACTTCAAACATCATATTTATTAAATGAAACCGGCTGAACTTGGAAAGACTAATTTGTCAAAAGTAAGACATACCTGTGCCTCCGGGTTTTCGAACAATGTTGCTCGCACCTCGACCACGACCACGGCCACGGCCTACGGTGGCCGAAGAACTCGACAATATCAAAGCCTGTGCATTGGTTCCGCCGGAAGTCAGCCGCTGTACCAAAGGTTTTGGTTGCCCATTGAATTCAGTATCTTGCGTGTCCTCGTCCAGGTCAGCGTCAAAGCTAGCATCCAATCCGCCTGCTACACCTTCAGAAAAAATGAGAAGACGTAGAAATC
Source organism: Fasciolopsis buskii (assembly GCA_008360955.1). Classification (NCBI taxonomy): domain Eukaryota; kingdom Metazoa; phylum Platyhelminthes; class Trematoda; order Plagiorchiida; family Fasciolidae; genus Fasciolopsis; species Fasciolopsis buskii. Next base: position 10,427 of record LUCM01004306.1, on the reverse strand, counting down.
AAATTTAGTAGATATATAAACTAGCGAAAAGTGGGCAGCATAGGATGAAGAGGGATAGAGACCTTCGATGGCAGATTCTGTTCGCTTTTGACGACGACGGCGATCGACTTCCAATTTCTTGAGCAACTCGGGATCGGCGACTGGGGTAATGCGTCGAGCCATGGGATCCGGTTGCGTCTCTCGTCCGCGTTTTCCAGTCTTCGGAAATCCGCGACCGGGTCCCGTTGTTTTCGTGGATTTTGATTCCATTTTTTCCGCAAGTTTGCGCTCATCGGCAACCAAGTCCGCCTCGAATTTCTGCAAACAGAAAATGTAAGTTGATTCTGAACAGAAATGTTCTTCATATATACTATGCAGTATAGTATTATACTGTAAATATGCAGAGATGGAGTGGAAAAGATAGAGCAGATAATTGGAACTCGCCACGGCTCCAAAGGTTAATCAGGAACCAACGGCTATGAATGGAAATTCTAACTGGAACAATGAAACAAGAAAATATTACGGTGGGATTCTGTTGTTGAGTTAATATAAAATTCGTTATTTCGAATGTCAAATACTGATATGATGTGAGCTGGTAACGAATATGACCCACAAACGCAACGTCCGTACATGACTACCTCATAGCTTACTGAGTGGAAGAGCATACATGGCACTGTCTCGAATAATGACCACGTGTTCGAATCTCACTGGGATCAATAACTCTAACACACTGGATCTCTGCAGCGGCTGCTTTTATTACATAAAGCGATTTAAAGCAAACGAGAAAAAGTCCTAATCAAAAGACATATTTTAAAGAGAAATACATGTGGGAAACGGCTGATATTTAGCAGTTGATTCTGCATTTAAAAACAAAGATTACAAGTTATTGGAGGAATAAAAAAAGTTTCCCGGAGCTTTGAGGTCCGATGAACAAAGAAAAACTGAAATAAGGAAATTCGATGCACTTAGATGAAGACTTTATAAGGATTACTTGCTGCCTGAATAAGAGAACAACGGGGGAACCTCGAAGCGAGAGCAGAACAGAAACCAAAATGGTGAAGGCGCTTGGCGAGGAGCAAGTGACTGCAGATTTGAGATCGGAGAGGGAGATCAGTGATTAACCGAACGACCTTTCGTCGAACTCTCGGTCAAGAGAAAGAGCGACAGACGAAGCTCTGCCTCAAACATGACTGCAGTATTCAAATGTCGGGCGGATTTGAGCATTGTATAAATGAAGGTGAGCGGGTGCAAAAAAGCGTCTGGATTGGAGCACAAAAACCAACTTAGCGCGCGGCGGGAGAGACAAAGAAAGACTAATGAATAAAGTCAGTGATGAAAGTGGCTCAGTGGCATGAAGTGAGGCCGAGCTAAAATTAAACGGAGGCGAATAAAGATTTTTGAGTAAAACAGAGAAAGAATCTAGGAAGTGTTGAAATGGACAAGGTCAGTAGAGCCTCAAGTAGGGATTCGTCCAAGATCGGAAGCAAGTGATGCACAAAAAATGTGATGCTAGTCGGCATTTTCTTATTACACAGCGATGTTGATAGTGATTTAATAGAAAAAGAAAAAAACCTAATGCAGAGTGGCATCAACGGCAAAACAGTCAAAAGGGTTAGAGGTTGATGCAGGATCACTAATGGCTAGAAAGAAGGGTGGGAGCAAATGAGCAGCTGAGGCAGAACTTCATCTATTGGGAAAGATGGTCAGTCTCCTGAGGGAATGTGAAATTTAAGATACGAGACTCGTATGGAGCCCGAAAGATGACAATTACAACAACAGACGAAACTCGATAGAAAACCTCAGAGTTGCCCACTGAGACCAAGTGGGTTTTCCCGCGGTTACCGAGTGCAACCGATCAGGGATGAGATGACAGCCAGCAGAACGACAGGAGTGAAATCTTTATTAGCGGTCTCACAGCGCACGGCGTTCAAAGAACGAAGTTGGTCGAAGATACCGGCTTTAAAAACCTTCGAAATCACAGGAGTAAGGGTGAGGAGGCGACATTTGTTAGGGTCACAACAGTCTGTGTCTTGAATTAAGAAAAATAATTGCGTTTTTCAATGGACAGGAGAAATTAATTTGGCTGAGGGAAAAAAAGAAGAGGGCTTAATATAGGGGATGACTCTGGAGTACACACTTCTAGGACGATGAGTGGAATGCCGTACGGATCGCAACGTTTAGAAACATTGTATCGTACAAAGATTAATGTCGCTTTTCAGCCACAAAACGTGAGGGCAAAAATAAAATAGGATAAAAAAATTTACATCCATCATTTTGTGAAAGCATCAAAAAGGAAACTCATCGAGGGATCATCAGAACACATCATGATGCGCTGCTCAGGGATTCGGCTAAAACACGGTTACGGTTTGTCAAAATGCGTGCTAAATATGGGACAGTAGAGTTTCTGTTGATATTGATTCGAGAGGGTATGGAACGAAAAGGGGATCGTGTTGAAGTATGAGATCGACACTCTGAAAGATCGTTGTCCAGGCGATGCATGGAATCTGAAAGAGTTTTGTGAGCAAATTTCTCACATGATGACACAGATCCAAGGACAACTCAGTTAGTGGTATGAAAGACACTCGGTTAATAATTGATAGCCGTCGGCGAATAATTTTGAAGTCCATTTTAAATAAACCTGGAAAAATAATAGAGGGGCAGTAAGGAAGGATTGAAAAAACATTGGTATACAAATCGGTCGATGGTACTTTGCTTCACCTTGTAGTCCCGAAGTCTCCTGATTGGAAATGACAACCGTCAACGATTCTTTACACAGGTAGAAATGTGAGAAGTCCACTTTAGATTTCAATCAATAGTAACCTCTAGATATTTCAAAAAATCAATCCTGGTGCGTGTTTCTGAGTTGATGAATAATATCTCGGATGGGTATGCTGACCGAGAGAGAGAGAGAGGACAGACATTCGACACATTTAGATGTGTTGTGATTTAAACCAGCTCGTGCGGAGAAATCGTGAACAGAAGATAGGTTGTTGGAAAAACTTTGAAAATCGTCGTAGTTCGAAACGACTCAAGAGAGGGCAACATCAGCATACTTAAACAGATGACAGGGTGGGCTGGTTGATGAGTCGCTGATGTAAGTAGAGAAGAGATACGGTGAAAGAACAGCACTCTGAAGCACTCCTGAGTTGTTAATCAATGATTTTGATGTTTTACCGTTCATTTGTGTGCATTGGGTTCGGTTAGTAAAGTAATCAGACAGACATGTTAATAAAGGCCTAGGGCAACCAAGTGTTTCCATTTTCTGTAGTAGAAGATACAGAGGGATCGAATCAAATGCTGACCAATTGTCTAGAAAGACGCAACGCACAGATTATATCGACGCGTTTAAGGACTTACAAATGTGATGAATGAGGGAGGCGACAGAGTTCAAAATGAACCAGTTAGATTCATAGGCAAACTGAAAAGGGTCGTCAGAAGGATACATGGAAGAACGCAGTCGCTTAAGTATAACACGCTGCGTCAGTTCAAGACCAAATGATGTTAAGAAGATGGGGCGAAAACGTTTTGCCGAAGCAGTAGAACTGGTAGATTTTGGGCTGGAAATGATAGTAACGGGTCTCCAGCAGTCGGAGATAGAAGACGGGATTGTTGATGAGTCAATTGGAGAAGTAAATGCGTCAGTCTGAGCCACAGCACCATGCCCTAAAAGAGCTAAGGACAGACTGTCAGGACCAACCCCTGTGGTAATTTTAGTGGTGCGCAGAGGACTAAGCGCCTCTCCCCGATAAAAAAACCTGCAATTGTCATATCGTCGTCTTGTGCAAATATGACTGGGGTATAAGTAGAAGGATGGATGAAAGCATGATTGATGCTGTCGACATCCGCAGAGAATTTCTTTCTCTTCCCACACAACAGTTGAATGCTTTGCCATAGGAATCGGTTGTTGTTACCACTCAACAGTTGGCTGGCGAATTTGTTGATGCGCATGATTCCAGCCTTTATCGGGACGGAAATATACTGCGCGTTTGAATTATTACGGAATTTGTAGAAGTGTTTCCTTGCATCTTCTTAGAGATTTCAGGTTCTGGGTGTAGGTACACCCATTTAAGACGAACAGTGTTCATAAAGTACAACAGATATCGAAGATCGCGTTGGCCGTCTTTGTGAAAAGTTCGACATTGTCATTGAGCAGGAGTCCAAAAGAGAAACAAGCAGGTGCGAGTGAAAGGGATTGCTGAAGAAGCGTACAGTTGTTGTGTGAAAAGTTACGGAGGCGAACTCGGATTTGGTTTGTTTGCTTGAATGAATGGAAGGCCGACCCAGAGTATATCTTGGGTCTTAACAGAAGCAGACAATGATCACTACTTGAAATTGGAGCACGCAGTTTCAGGGGAAAGTAATCGGGGTGGTTGGCAATAACTCTATCTAAAATGAAGTTTTCTCTGGTGGGAGAAACGCAGAGATCAACCAAATGAAACACGGTCATTGGTAGGGTAGATGTATGATTGAAATCACACACAATAATATCCAGATTACCCTCAAGAAGAGGAACAATAAATGCTAGAAAGGAGTGGCAAAATGATGTGATATTGTGGTGCGAGCTAAAAGAGGCAATATGGGTTCCTTATGATGGTGCTTGTATGGCGAGAAAACCTGGGATGACGCTATGTCACGAGACAGTGAATTCCGTTCAGCGAGTACGTATAAATAACTTCGAACTTGCTAGCCCAGAAGGAGTTTATATACGTTGCCACACCGCCTTCAGTCTTCTTGTCCGAAACTGTTCTACCGATGGAGTCCGAAACTGTCTATCGAAACGAGTGAATCAGCAATAACCGGGTCCAGCCACGATTCCTGCACGGATATGACACAAGGGTGAACATGGATCGGTGATTGGATTGCGAGGGACAGATCCGACATTTTCGTAAGCAGAGAGTGGATGTTGCCACTCAACAATGCCGGAATGGACGTCTTAGCCGGAAGGGTGCATTTAAGAGCTGCCTGCCAGACACCACGAGTGCCTCTATTCGATGGATAAGATCTTTGGGGTATAGCAATGCGTGATCCAAGTCCTTGTTGAGAAACAATACGGTTCTTAAACAACAATGATTCCGGGAGATGGTAGCCGTGAATGGAGACCATAATCGAACCATAAATCCTGCAAGAAAGCAACGAAATAAATATGACAGAATTGTTGCGCAGCCAGTCAAAGGGCGCGCAATGTCTATCCAGACTGGGAGGCAATTAGCGAATCCTCTTGAGAGTTAGAGCAAGAAAAACATGCCTGGGAACATGAGAGGAAGACGGAGAAATAGAACAGACAGACAGTAGAGTTTGAGGCAATCCGGGGGGAAGGACTTTGGTTTTGTCAAATTGATCGCAGACCAAAGAGCCGCAGGAACTGCGAGTGGGACGAAAGTTGAAAGGAGGGGTATCGCGAAGCATCATTTTTGCAAGAGACCAAATTGGTTGGCCACCGGTGGAGGATGAGGTCAGTCGTTCAGCTTTGTGTCGTACGAAGCGATTTTCAGCTTTCTGTATGGTGAGCGAGCATTCGCCTTTCGATTGCAACAAAATGACTTGGGGATGTTTGGTTGGGTGAGCGGCACCACCACTAGTGTGACGTTTTTCAAGCGCACAGCACATGTGCAGGTGTGGTTAAGCCACTCAGGGGATCGTGGGTCTGTCGTGTTTGGAGAAGCGTGAAATGTAACGATGCATACCCTGAAGGAGAAACTCAGTGGAATTAAAATAAACAGAGACATCTGATATGAAGCAACGGAAGTTCCCGAGGTCAACAAGTCAGAAAGTCACGAAGACCACCCTCAACCGGCAGAGTCGTAGAGCTAAAAGGTGCCTCTAGAGTTGGTTACTAGGGGGGGTGAACGAGAAAAAAGGTGGAACTGAAATGAGACGAGGATTCGATGAGCTCAACGGAGACAGGGAAGTGACATTATAGTGTTGAGGGAATGGATGGTAAAATGAAGCCAAAAGTGTGTGGTCGCCAAGACGATCGGGGGTGTGTGATGAAATCAACCAGTTGGCAAAGGTTGTTAATCATAACGAAAGCCTCGGCTTCGCGTCCAATGGTCGACAAATGCTGTGGACGTTGAAATCACCAAGAATGGCAATTTGACAGCCGGGGGGCTGTAGAAGCCACTGTTTCGATATTCGAAGATAAAACCAGAGGGTCGTTGGTATTAGAAGAGCGGCAAACGGTACAAAACTAGTGATTAAAGGAAGGGAACCTACATTACATTAATTGGAAGTTTCAGTTAGAGAAGTTAAGATGTGAGAATCGAGAGGAGGCGGCAGACTGATGGATATAGGCGCAAGCACCGGCTTAAGAAGCAAGAATGAAGTAATTAAAAAATTGGATGTAGCTTGTCTGCTGCGGGAGAATTTTTTTATTCCTGTCAAAAATAACGCAACGAGAGTTGAGTACTGGAGAAAGCAGTGTGCAGGGTCAGCAGTTGGAGTCAAATCACGAATGATAGCGAGAGCTTAGTCTATGTCCTGTGAGTACGGGCAGGCAGTAGAGAACGGTTATACATTTGCAACGACAGCATTTCAACATTTAGGAATTAGAGCACAGTGTGGATTGCTGCAGTAAAGACTAACAAAGGAGGACTGTTGTTGAATCCCTAACACAGGACGGGAAGTGAAGATGCACCAAACACCTGATTCATGTCAGATTTTAAATGCTGAGTAAACCAGTAATTTTTGTTCAGTACGACATGACTACAACGTCTGACATACCTTGTAAGCTTCTTCCAAATTTTTTAAATCTTCACGCCACAAAATAGTCGCAGTTTTCGAACGCAGAGCTCGTAGCTCTGCCTGTTTTGCGTCCCGTTGACTAAGCAAGTCATCTTTGCGTTCCTTGCTCAGACTCCACAGAGGCATATTCAGAATGTAGTTGTAATCTGGACCACCTGCACTAGTTCCTTCCGGTTCGCCCGATTCAGCGTCTGCAGTGCCACGGGATTCTATCTCCTCTTCAATACTGGCCAATTTGTCCAAGCATTCCTTCCATGCTCGTACTGGATCAGAATCGTAACGAGCCTCTTGCAAGATACGGATAAGTTCTTTGCGTGGTTTGTTCTCTATAGTTATAACACCGTCAATTTTTTCCACCACAAAGCGCGCCTGGTTTTCCAACTTACGAGCCTCTGCAGACAGCATACCTTCCAAATAAGACTTGCGTTTCTCGTACCTGGATGAACAGTAAATGTTAGTTGAGACAGACTAGAATCAGTGAAATTAAAAGTTGCGGGTTCAAAAGTGGTCCAACACTGACTAACGCAGCTTCACAAAAGTTGATTAGGAAGTGATATTATTACATCGACAAGCTATATATATATATATATATATATATATATATATATATATATTATATAAGGATACATTGTTAAATAAAATGCAAAATCATATAGTGATAAATGAACAATCTACAGAAAGAAAGCCATGCTAACTTAAATGAAAGTGAACCTCAAAACTAAAGTACCTGATTGTAGTTCGTTAAACGTTTGCATCGCTTTCGTGATAAAGGACCACAGCACAAGCGGACATTAGGTTTCTCGCTACCTCACGGTGGATGGTCAGGGCTGGGATTTTGAAATCAAAAACTTGGATTTTCTGCGGGAAAACTTACAGGAGCAAGATTCGTCGAATAATCTACAGGAAAACCTTTACGAGAAAAGCCTGCGGAGGTCGGAAGCCCATAACCACGAAAAGTGAGGACAACTCACTTGATATCACCCTAAAAAGGGGAGATGCGCCAAATCAATCCTAATCTCCTCTGTGAAAGAATGAAAAAAGTTGAATTGCGGCAAGTGTCACCTGATATTAAGCCGGCATTGAACGAGCGACACATGGAAGCGTGCATCAACTTCGTCCAGGAATTCAGATCTCGCCGCGCATTTTTATGGAGGTTGGTTTTTAAATGACGAACGTATGTTCTGCGATGAGTTATGGAAGGTTCACAAAAAAGTCGTTTGTGGAAAGAACTTCCCCAGAAGGGATCTCATTGACCTGAAATGTCTCGTATCCATCATGGCTTCTCATTTGGGTCGGAAAACCATGGATAGTCATCACGTTGGATCTCCATCGAACGTCCGATGAACAGCGGGAAACTCGTCTCTGTGGTAATGGACTTGTCCCGGGAACCCAACAAACACAAGTCTTCTGGAAAAGTAATAATCTACCAGAACAATGTCTCCTTATTTCATGTTTCAGGGGACGTTGGTAAATAAATTACATGAAGAGCATTGGATTCAGCGCCATGTCCTTTAGGATTGATGGAAAACTCCAAACTCCAGTTTATTCAGCTGCCTCCCAATAGTCCAGTTCTAAACGTCATAGAGAACTTGTTTTCCGTTTTGCAAAAAGATGTCAACGAGCTACCTCCACGTTAATCAATGAAACCGAAAGTGCAATACGCGATAGAGAACAAAACTGAAAGCGGCTTCATAAGGAAACCAGTCGACTTCATATTAGAAAAAGTGAAAAAATACTCCGAAGGAAGAATTACTGATTATTGGTGTGAAGGAACAAAACTCTCAGATTAACCATATTATTTCACTATAAAAACCCACTTGATTTTTCATTTCAAATTTGATATTAAATGGAAGACGACGACTTACTCTTGCAAAACCGAGACCTGGGATGGATATTTTTCTATAATACCCCACCGACTGCGTTCTGACCACAAGAGTCACCGTTCAAATACATCGTTCATAATTGATGATTCCGGAAAATATAAACATCACCATAATCATCATCATCAACACCATCATAATCATCGTCATTCTGCGTTTAACAGCAAGGAAATTCTCACTGAGGATGATGATGATGATGATGATGATGAATATAATGGCACTTTGCACTGTAAAGGTGCAAAGCACAAACCAAACCGAGCGACCGATCTCGAAAGTCTATCTAGTGCCCGTTTTGCATGGTCCGCAGACTCGAAAGGGCACACGACGTCATCTGCGTAATCTAAGTCACATACCTTCCCTTTATTTCCCAGTTCGACTCCTACATCCCCGAGACCTCCTAAAGCATCTTCCATCACATCGTCCATGACGAAATTGAACAGGGGTGGAGAGATCGGGCACCTCTGTCGAACGCTACTAGTCGTTTCGAATGAACTTGACGGTTCGCCGCAGTCTCACGCAACCGCAGGTATGCGAGTACAATGCTCGCAACAGGTTCACGAACTTCGTTGGCATGCCCTTCCGATGGAGAGCACTGAATAGTGCTGTCCGGTCCACTGAGTCGAATGCACGTTTTAAGTTGAAAAAGACTACTATCATAGGGCGGCGGTGCGTGTGGCGCGCTGCTATTAACCCCTGGAGAGTGAATATCTGGTCCATGCAACCTCGAACTGGACGAAATCCGGCCTGCCGTTCGCGGATGTTGCTCTCGCGAATCGGTGTCAAACAACGCAGCATTGTCGAAGCCAACACCTTAGGAACTATCGGAATTAAACTAATCCGACGATGGTTGTTACAGTCACTTCGCGTGCTCTTCTTGAAGATGGGTACAATCAGTGACTTGCCCCACGATAACGGAATGCACTCTTTCTTCCAAACAACATGAAGCGAGGAGGTAAGTGATTTCACCAGAGCTTCCCCACCCAATTTGAAAGAAACTAAAGGAAGGTCGTCAGGACCAGCTGCTTTTTCCCTCTTTAGAAGGCGAATATTTGACTGCACAGCCACTTCCGTCGGGGGATCACATGCAGTTCGGTACTACACCAGACCCAGTGTGACCTTATGTGGTTCCATGCCACACAAAGCCATGGCTGCCGCTTCTTTTTTACCCATGTAGTGAGCTCTAGTGGTTACGGATTATGTTCCATCCACTATACTCATGAGCCCACTAAATCAAAATGAAATGAATTTCACAATAACAAGGACAAAAGATTACTGGGAAAACCAAAAACCTCTTAACGGGCTATTACCAATGTGATAAAAAAACAATAAAATTGCAGAGCGAGTGTTACTGGCCGCTGTCTTTCTCATCGTGCTATATGCTGCCATACAAAAGACAGACACACGAGGTGCACGGGGGGCGAGGAAAGAATATCGCAGTTTCCAACAGGAAATACACAGACTGACAATACAAACGCGCATATCATAAATTTCTAGTTGAAACTTAATGACCACAAACGCCATTTTTTGTGGTTCCCTGTCACATCGCTCAGCGTTTCGAAAAACATTTCGCACAAGAAAATTCCATATTCGTTGAAAAACCGTCTCACAGGGAAACCAGCCCTATGTGGCTCTCCACTCATTCCTGTCTTATATAAAAAATAATATTTGCATAACCGTCTTCACTCTCGTTCCCTCGTTGTCTCTACGCACTTACGAAACCACTAGGAGCCAGTCACTCAGTGACTCGTGTACTGAACTGCAGTGTTGATTTCTCCAGTCCTCTTCTACCTTTTTTGGTTGAAATCCAATCGCCTCTTAATCAGGTGG